>JAAAYG020018466.1:0-11741 GCA_009936455.2 Tomocerus minor
TTAGAAATTGTTACCTTGCTTTTTTATAAAAAAGCAACTTAGCAAAAACATAAAAAAGTTGCTTTTTTGTACCCTGAGATAGATGTATTTGTATTTCGCATTAAATGAGCCAATTTATAATTACAGTTCTTATGAGATTGGATTCTGACTTTCGTTATTGTCCTGATTCATTAGAATGTGTAATTAATTCATAAATTATGATACTATTAGTCATGCAATCAAATACTGGTAAATGAAAATGGTACAGTGAATTGACAATGACCAAAGTAAATTGTGATCCGTGCGTTGTATAATTGTGTGAAGCATGATTATATGCTGTGTGTAGATAGACTGAATAGGTTCAACTATATTTGCATGAAAATTTCTTATTTGTTGCGTACAATGTACATTTATACGGGCGTTGCTGCTTTCAGTCCTGTAATGTAGTCAATAAAACTGACGATGAGTAGCTTTGCATTAGATAGTAGGTTGTCTTTAGTGTTATAAATAAAATTGGGCTCTGCATTAACCAACAAAGTATGTTTTAGCTCACTAGTCTGACTAGTCTCATCGCAAGTTCATTCCTCGTGAAGTTTTATAAATGAACTTTTTGGCAACAGTCAAAGCATTCATTGCTTGATGAGTGGCTCAAGAGAGAATATCTGTAATAAAAACTCTAGTTTTTTTTGCTAATTGTGAGTTATAACTAAAACTAACTGGAGTTTTGCTTTTCTAAGCGTTGTATGCTGTCTAAGTTGAAGTCTGGATTAGAGGATTATTTGATAGAAGCAACATGTATCCCTATGATGTATAGTTGAATTAATGCATGCATACTAAGTAGTTTAGATAGATCGTAACTAATAAAGATGGTGAAAAGAGCTCAAAATTAGAAACACAGGGAAAGATGAAGGGACTGACATCGTATTACTGTCTGACATTAAAAGCATGCTACATCCCCAGCAGTTGTAGTGAAAAGACAGACTTTACAAGCACGACGAATTGCAAAATGTTGTAAGCTTGATATTCCTCTTTGAAAGTGATCAGTGAGAGAAGTGTAAACGTAAATCCTCCTCCATTTCGAACTGAGTACGTTTCATTTCGTGTGTTTTCACGTCTGTTGTGGAGTGAAGTGGCAGTCAGAGTCAGAGTGCTTTTTGTTTATAAAACTCCAACGAGATTGTTTAGTAATTGAATTACAAATTGTAATTTAGGATTGACAGTGGATTTGACTTTGACAAAAATATATGGAATGGCCATAATGAGACAAAAGAAGGCATAGTTAGGACATTGGCCTCGTAAAATCATTAAAGTTAAATACTTCGTTAGTCATAATATGAAGGTGCTGCGGGGATGGTACATTATGAAGTTTTGTTTAAATCTCCAATAACTGGTTAATTTTTGCGACAACGATGGCCGTGTCTTGTTTCTTTGATATCAGAGAGTGCGATCACTTTAGAGGAGGATTGAGTCTTTCCATAATAATATTATTACTTTCTGTTTGAACACATGTTGTGGTTTGATGCTATTATTCTGTATGTTTGTATTTTTTAACGATTATAGCGTACAGTATTGACATTTGGCAGTAAAGAATGAGCAACCAAGTTAAGCTAAATTGACATCGTTAATGCTTATTGCTTGGGATGAACAAAAGAGGAAATTGAGGGCAGGCAACTTTGGACTTTCAGAATATTATACATCACTGTGTGTCTCGATAACGTTTCTGCGTTACGTTGCGTCTTTATCAGTAATGTCTCTGTATTTGCTCGTGTTTTGTGAAAGTGAATTGAGAATCCCATTGCTAAGTGCTGGGGTTTGGCTTGGCTCCGCTTGGTTAGGCTTCTTTTTTATTTTGTTGAATCATTAGATGTACATCAACTTACCTATTTTATACATTCTATGCAATACTGAATGTTGTGTAAATGCCGTTCCTCCTTTTTATACGGGACTATGAACTATTCTCTCTGACACTGTCTACATAATGTGTGCTTAAATCTATTACACGGTCAGCTAGCATTAGAACACAAGATCTCGCATTGCAGAAAACAGGTATTTCGACTCTTTGAAGACACACTACATCCATATAACAGATTGCTACAGCCACAGAACAGTTTTATTTCGTTTGATATCAGAAGAGAGGAAAGATTAAGTTATGCAAGAAATGCAATAGAACCTACGGCATAATAATATTGTAATCTAGTAAAATGTTTTGTTCTTCTCTGCCTTTCTATCCTGGTCTAAAGCCTTAAAATTTTCTACTTATATTTGGCTAGTGTGTAATGGCCCTACCCTTTGTTTCCCATTCCATTCATTGGAAATAAAGTACCGCAGACAATTGACAGTACTATAAAATCCCTAATGCATTCAGTGGATTTTCTTTTACTTTGATTGTTATGGATCTGTATCGTAAGCGAAGCATTGTGTATTTATCTTCTCTCACAATCAGTCTAGTTTCGTCTAAATCTTATATTATACGCAGGACATATTGACGATCCTGTCTGGATTTAATGAAAAGATTGCTAACTAAATTGCTGTCTCATTCATTATCCATTTATTGCACAGGGATTTAGACCTTATGTTTAGATTTTAGATACACACACCTCTATTAAGCGCATTCCTGATTAGGCGACTTGTAAAACTGCCCACAATATTTGAATGACAAGAATTATTTTTGCTTGATTCATCTACCAAAAATGCTATGCTATATGGGTACCTATAGTTATAGTCCTCCAACTCTAACCACACAGTAAAATAGTATTCTATATTGGTGTGTATTAAGCACATGGTTCTTACATTAGATGATTGTTCAAGGATCAATCACAACTAAACACAATTGGTTAAATTGGATCTCGTATGTGCATGTCTCTGCCTCAATTGATTTTGAATGAGGTTTAAGCATATCTGTATTATTTGTACTGTAATTTATTTCAATTTCACTCGATATACTGACACTAATTGTTTCCTTTACTTTTTTCAGACGCTAGATATGCAGAGTCACCTTTGCTGTCGACCCACACCATATTGCAAAATATCAGACAAATTAGAAGAATCTGCGTAGACGATGATGCAAAAGAGCACATTCCCAGTGGACAATAATTCATTTCACTAATGAATCACTGTCATAACTTATTTGGCAATTTTATTAATCATAAATGTTATAGTGCCGTTGCCGTCACATGAATTTAACTCTGACTCTCTCAGCAAGAAGTTACGACAGATAATTTCTGCGAAGATTACTCTCGAGCGTTATTGTCTTTATTATTATTATTTGTTATTGTGAACGATGGAGTTGGCAGTGCCACCAGGGTGGAACTCTTGGTCAGCCCTTAAAGGGCGTCGACGAAATCCTGTCCGGTTATCCGCTTCCGTAGACTCTATCCCTTATGTGGATAATGACTTTTTCTCCAGTGTCGGCAGTCTCAGCAATTATCCTGGTTCGTTCCACTTTTTTAATGTTCTCTTTAACCTTGCATACCATAATACAAGATACAATGCTCCAGATCAATAGTGCAATTATAATTTTTATGTAACTATTATTATTCAGCACCTTATTTTCTTTGCTAGAATATCTACCTATACTAGTCATTTAGTTAAAGATACGTGCATTGTAATAAAGGCAATTTAAAAATGATATTATCCACGTTGTGTATGCGTACTTGCTATCACCACCACCACCACCATTCATTATTATTACCTGAGATAAATGATGCAACATCGTAGGTAATTGTATTTTCCACAGATTCATTATAATAGGCTTCTTAAGCATTATAGGAAAAATGCATTTCAATCCACATACATAGTAATGATGTTACGCAAAATACAGCCTACCTATTTAGTATATAGTTAAAAGTAAAATAAGAATGTAGTTCTATTGATGTGACGAACATATAATATTATACATTTGAGGTTGTGAAAAAATGATTAGCTAGCCTCTAATGGGGCAACAAAAAGCACTACTTACAAGTAATATCGAGCACGAAATAACACACATGAAATTAATGGTAAATGGTGAAGGTAATGTGTAATTTGCCATATTTTCTTTCAATGCGTTGGTAGTCAATGTTATTTATACAACATTTTTTGTAAATGGTTTTGTGCATGCTTTGTGCTTACTATCTATATGTGATCTATACATGTACGTACCTAGCAATAGCAATAAATACAGGTAATAATTATATTACACATTTTTACCTCGATTCCTCCTGCAGCTGTAGCTTTATAAGGTAGTTTATAATGTCTTTGTGTACTTAGACATTAAATTTAGCAGATATTAACTTTGTATGTCTATAAAAGTATGTATATGTGCGTATTGAGTATGTACTTTTGTACTATAAGTATGTATGGGTGGTAGGTACTTAACTATAAGTGCACTTAGCTGTTATAATTGAGTTTGTAGATGCAGATGGTTTATAGTGAAGGAAGTTCATGATACCCACCTAACGTACTTGAAAAATGTCGTTTGTTTACAAATTGCTAAAGCTAGCATCAGGGTTAAAGAATTATTTTTTGTCCTTTTCATTTCTCTAGACCCTTTCTTCTATTATATTTCAATTTGTCAAAGGTTTTCTTTATAATCACATAAAAGTTCTTTCATTACCATTAAGTTTGTAGCTTGAGTATTTATGGCTTCTTTGTGTAATAACTTGAGAAACTTAAATGATTGTTAGATGTTCATTTCGCAGAAGTCTTATGTAACCTTTCAGTGCATGCCTGCTACTTAATTACTATTTGTAAAGATAACTTAATACGTTTTGTACCGCATTCCAAGGGGAATTCATTTACTATAATATTGGTTTTTATTTGTTAAAGCTAAGATGCATCGAATCACTTTGAGTTTTCTTCCGATCGTCATGATATACTACTTATTACTACTCTTTTAAGTACCATACCAGTTTTTTCATGTCCCTGGGACTTCTGTTTCTTGTGTTTACAATTCAAGCAATTCATTGAATACAGCTCAAACTAACTATAAGCTAAGCTAACAGTAAGTAATAAGTATTCAACATCTTTACAATATTGAAAGCAGATTTACTATTCAAAGTGCAATGGAATTGTTGAACCTAGCTTAGGTTTACAATTGTAAATACCTGTTATATAGTCTCTTGATTCTGTACACCTAATTTTACATTCAACAAGTTGAAGGCAGTTGTTGGTATTGAGGTGAATGTTGCTCATTTTCTCTTTGAAGAGCTCCTTGCAAAATACTTGCTTCATCGGCAATTCGTTTATAACTTGATATATGGTGTTTTCATGGGATGCAAAAAATATTCCTGTACTTAAACTGAGGTGCATGAATACAGAGGCTAAACAGCATCTTTGTGTACTTTTTGTTGTGAATTCTACCTTGGCTTCTCTGTGTACAGACATAGAAATGCACAATGCGAGGAATGAGCAATTACTGTCAATAGCTGCTCATAACATTGTTATCTGTGCAGAGCTAGGAAGGGAACTAATGTTCTCTGTTATGTAATTTTGAAGCTTTAAGACTTAAGAAATGACATGAATTGCATCTCAACTTTTTTCAATTGTGTGCTGAACTTTGAACCACACTAAACTATTTGTCACAAATGGCTTTAGTCTGACTTACGATGAGGAGTAAAACTTATCTTGAACTATGATCTCTTGTGGGTTTCCTTTGCCAACACGTAAATAATAGCAGCCTCAGAGGCACAAACATTTGATGAGCTTTCATTTTCCCAGCTTCCTAATGGTGAACTACTAGAGTCAATACCCGTAGGTAATGTGCATATTTTATGTTCTTCTAAACTCGCATTACTATTTTGTCTATCTTGTATGTTATTTTAATGGATTGGTTGCATGATGTACAATCAGCATGTACAATATTATTAGTAGAGAAAATGTAGACATCTAATTGATCCAAGGCATGACAGAAACAAAAATCTCAAATTCCTGCAATCCGAAAAACTGAGTGATAACTGGTATAAAAGAATGTAATTTTGATGTGTTTCAAATCAATAAAATTTGAAGTATGCTTGATTTGATTCAAATGCAAAAGGAACAGTATTTGTTCAATATTAAAATTAACAAAATTCAGCCTTGTTCTTGTCGGATGTGGCACATTGAAAAACACATTCTACAATGCAGTTTAATCTGAGTTTATAGTAATATTACCTACTGTCATTTTAAACATCTTTTTGATCAATAATTGAAGTTTTGTGTGTAGCACGTAGGTCATTATGATCTAACACTTCCATTAAATCACCTTGTATGAATGACCTTACATGTCTTTCAGAATCAAAGGAAAGACTGACGCATACATTGACTTGACGTGAAAACTAATTAAAATGCAGTTGTTCACTCATGAATGACTCAAATAATATGTAATGCATAAATCATGTTGCTCATACTAATCTTATTACCCAAATGCAAATTGTAATGATGTGTTAAGACAAACACTCCACAAGGGAATTTCAATTTCATTTTATGGCATGGATTGTAGGTTGCGTAGTTTGTTATTGTATATTAGCACATATAATTTTGCACATTGCTATATTATGTAGGTGTGAATAAACAAGTGCCGCTGCTATATGTATGCACTAATTCAGAGTATTTTTCCCTTTTTCATGTTAATTTTATTGTTGTACTGGAGGAGTAAGTTTTTTGCTGCTTTTAAAAGACCATAGTTCACTCGTTGTGTTCAAGTGTGTCAATGATGTTCATTTTTAGCTTCATTTGTATAGTAAGGTTGCAAAAAGTAACAATCGTTTTCAAATTACGACTATGCACTACATCTCGTTATGTTATATATGTACCAATAGAATTTTGCAAATAGAATCTATAATGGAATAATGATATGATGTGCCTCGTCCATTCATATCAATTATTTCTGTTTACAATTTTACTCTATTTACAAAATGATAGCACGACCTGTCTTGTCTAGTTACTCTTCGACAGGTTATAATACAATGAAATGCAAGTTGAAAGTTGACTTTTCTATTTCTGTACGCGTGTTGTTGTAAATATGTTCATTGTCAATGAAAACCTGCTTTGCTCGATTTCTTCTGTGCGTCAGCAGAATAGATATTCTTAGAAATGTGGATGACTTTATATTAGATTTATATATAGGTTTGCTATCTAAAACATCTTTGTGCCATTTTATAGTACAGTAGTGGTGCAAAGTACCTAATCTGTGCTGATTTCAATTGCAAACACGTATTGTATTCTTCTGAGAAGCTACTCCCGTGTACAAAGCACTTTACACGATGACATAACTAGATTCTATCTGGAACTACTACTAGGACACACTCTTCTTGGCATGAAAGTGTACTATAATAATGCATAAGATAACCCTCATTTATGTTATACTATTGTATACACATACACTTTAAAATTATTTTCGGGATAGGATATACACCTAGTTAGTGTTATAATGAAAAGGCGAAGGTACTTACTTCATTATATTAAGTAAATGTGGCATTACGCTGCACCTCCTACCTCAATACACAATGCCACGTCTAATTCAACTCTGTTTGCTTCCGCTGAAATTCTACTGATAATGAATTGCAAGTTACTTTCATTGGTGTAGTAAAAGAGCTACATGTGCAAAATGCAAGATTACAAACCAGTTAATTACTCTCGGCAACCTTGAACTTTGAGAGTTGAGTTAATTATTTCATTATTGTTTTTTGCTCCTAGTATTCCACATAGGAATTTCTATTTCTCTTTCAACAGTCCGCTTAATGAAATGTGGATATAATCTACAGAACAAAAGCAATACTACCTAGTAATCCCTTCTACTACGTATTATTTAATCTTATGCAAACCTATATGCATGAAATGTTTAATTGCAGTATTACATTTAGTCTGAAATCGTTTGTAGCTATGCATGTCGAGAAAAATGTATTTTTATTGGATGCAAAAATGTGGTAGGGGAACTAAAAGATAAGTACAAGTGCAATACAAATTCTTCATAGACGCTCCAAAAAGAATTATTATGTTCATCAATCTCATTCATGGTGGTATGCCACAAACTATGAAGTAGTTACAAAATGAAGAGTAATCAGTCAGATTCAAGTAAGCAACCAGTAGCCGCTAAACATTTCACTCGTTATGTATGTGCAGTCTGAATTCAATTCCCTTTGTGTCGCAATTTTTTGTGCTTTACATGAACTTGAGCAATGAAAAAAATTACAGCCCTTCACAATTAGTTCAACTTTTAAGTCAAAGAAAATCAAGAGATTTTTTCTTTAGCTTTGTTTGTGAGGTGCAATAAAGGAAACTTAATACTTTTATGCAACTAAGGACAAGGAATAATATTATGCTATTATTATGTGGTAACCAAAGGTTGAGCGTAAATATACTTGTTCATTTCAAATCAAGCAGAAACACTTACCGGTTTTTACAATTCGTTGTTTGCTAATAATTCACTTCCTATTCCTAGCTTTCATTTCAAGAATGAATCTTAAATATAAACGTGTTTAATGCTCATTTTTAAGTTCAGAAGCCAATTTTAAACCTTTTGCATTCCATTTATTCTTAAGTACAGTAAAAATTACTGCGTGAGAATAAAGAGAATTACGTACGTCAAGTTCTACTTAGGTACCTGTTCATACAAAATCAAACAGTTACAGAATAATTTCAGGAGTATTATGAGTTGGAGTGTTTGAAACATTCCTTGTAATCTCTAGTATAAACTCTGGGGTAAGTATACTATAGGATTTATCACTGTATTGTACTGAAAACTGTTTATTTGCACCGGACAGACATAGCATGAAATGAATGATTTCCTTTATTTTCATATAAGTACGTTGCATGTTCGTGCATGCCTAATTTTAAATTACACCTATACAGAATACAGTAGTAAGTGCAGATTTCAAGTTTATTTAATCACATTCTCGGTAAAGAATTTGAATTTATCTTGAAATTCCCTTGTCTACAGGACATCCCTATGATGTAAAACCTTAATAATACCTAGGAATTTGAATGCAAAGGAAACTTTTAAAATTTTTATGTAGCACAATGGATTTTTGCAACGTAAGCAAAATTAAATGAGAATGTTGTTGTAGACATCGGGTTATTCAGATATAGAAACTCTTAACAAATATACATAACACTTGATTTTCTAGCATAACTCTACACTGTACAATGCATTCGTATGATAAAATTGTTGTTGTTGATGATGGCATTTGCCATCTAGTCATTACTATCACACACTCCTACTTATTCCAACACTCTTCCACTATGGCTACTCAGAGCAGAACCTATCCCCTAGCTTAGGTAGGTACTTAATTTTATTTAGCATGTTGCATTTAATGTGGTAATAACAAATGTTACGTTTCCTTCGCAGTCTACCGTCAAATTATATACCTAATGGGAGCAGTTGGGTTTTTTTGTTGCTGAATTTTTTGCTATAATTATGTGAATAGATGTGCATTGATGCTCGGCCCTTTTCTCGACTTTTCTTCCGTGAGACTTTGATTCGGTAGTTGAGAAAACAAAGGTATTCATCATCATAGAGCAACAAAATATTAAATGAACTTACATTTATTAGTGTAAAGTAAAATACAACGCACATTAAGATAGAAAGGAATGTATATACATATAGATAATGGAAGTAGATGAGATATCTAATATTTCCGGAGAGTTATTAAGTAGCCGATTAGCAAGTTTTGTGTCTGGTCTGTTGCACTCCAGTGTGTAAGTAATGAAAAATGCATGGGATGATTAAGAATGATTTATTTTATTTAATGGAGGTATATTTTTTGTGTGACAACAGATTTCGATGAAGATGACAGGAGTGTGAACAATATCTTGGACGCACTTGGGGATCGGACGTCATCTGCTGCTGCTCTAAGTGGTGCAGCATCATGGTCTGTACTGGATGGGAATGCTGCCTGTTCATCTCAAAACATGACAGAATTATCTGTTGTGGCCAAGTGTGACAATGACAGTTCTGGAGTAGGTAGTGCCAGTGGTAGTGGTAGTCGTGGAAGTGCAAGTGGCAGACGAAGTGGCGGTAGTGGTCCCGGAACAAATTCTTCTGCATCTCCAACTGGCTCATCCGTTCCGCAAAATGAAGATTACGAACACGTTTACTGCCAGCTTGATCCTTACTTCGTAAGTTGTTCAGATTTTACTACATCTCTCTCCTACCACCTTATTACTATGCTTAATCTTCGCGAAAGGTTTTGCGTCAGTGCTTGCTTGTCCTTAAGATTAGTACTCACCACGAAATGTAAAGCGTACAGACCTTATTTTCTTGCGAGTTTTAATATATTATGTATGCGAAAGGTCATAAAATCCAGTCACACATGATAATAATTTGTGGTAATAAGATACAGTTCTCGACGTATGCAATTACTATTCCTACTGTAAGTAGGAGTATTGTGTGTGTGTGTCTGTGCACGAATTCTCTTCGAACATATATCTAAATGAAAATGTCATAAGGAAAAGTGCTAATGGAAAAGCATAACTCATTATTGAATGGGCAGTTCATATTCAAAATATTCATACAGTTATAAATATGAAAGGAACCGATGGGATGATGGGAGGAGTGGCCATATATTATCTCATATGGTAAAGGAGGAAAATTTTTGTTGCGATTTGCGTATTTACCTTATAGTGTTGTGACAGACACAGAATTGTGTTCCTACTTAAATTTTCGATGGAAAAAGGAAGGATTTACCTAGCCGCATTATGTTGAATGATGGTGTAGGATTGACGCTAAAGCCATTGCGAGCTAACGCCTTGTTCAAAATAGCGGAGATGGTTTTCTCTTCGACATCTCTTTTTTGTATTGTAGCTCTGCTTAGCCGAAGACAAGTAAAATCTTCCTCGATCGGTAGTTCACACAGAGGAAGAGGAGATCCCTATAGCGATTGCAATAGTGCAAGTCTGCAGAGTTTTCGGAAGCACTCCGTTTACTACGTTAGTGTTATTGTAGGAGAGAGGAGGGAGGATGAGTCGAAAAGCATGGGTGTAATTTTAGTCAACACGGCGCTTTAACATGCACTGTCACCGTCATCATAAGTCAAGCCAAGCTAAACCAAACTTGTGTTCACTTAAGCATACTCCTACAGAATCACTCTTAGCATTTACCTCTGTCAACCGAGCACATGTCATATGGAAACTTTTAATGTAGAGCTAAAAGTATTTTTATTCCGTGTTAAAAATTATCTTAAGCGTTTTACAGAGGTAATCCGTCTATTTCCCTATACTTTGCATATAGATTTACAGGTTCTTGGATATACACGGAAAAGTTTAAAAGGGCTGTAGCGCTAAAAGAACAGCCATCAAATTACCAAAGTTTTCTTGATGAGCCGTCGTCCTAAGACCCAACACCCCACTCTGACTGAATATGAAGGAGCTGAAAACTCAAGAGCTCCCTTGTTCGACCTTAATTTTATCTCTCTCTCTAACTACCTTTACAAACATAGTCACTAAATATTTCTTGTTTATAGTATCACCTCAACTGTATACCGTAATGTTACATTTTTCTAGCCTCCTAAATGGAGTCAATGTCAGTTAGGAATTAGGAATATATATCAAAGCAAGTGGCAAGTTGATTGAAGGTGCATCCTTAATATTGTTATATCTTTTAATTTCAGAGATGCTAAGTAGCTTAGTCGGGGCATATTTAAACAAAAGCTATATATTAAATTGTTACAGATAAGTGAAGCACTCTTGTGTAAGTTACGATCTAAATTGAAGTAAACCTTTTTCCTTGTTGAGCTGTAGATGTTTGTAAATAATTCCCTATCCCTAATAGAAATTTATTTCTCGCATACCATAATCAATATGAAGAG
>JAAAYG020018477.1:0-16237 GCA_009936455.2 Tomocerus minor
AGTGACACATGTTAAATATGCAATTATTATTGATGTCATAGCAAATAGTAAACTATGCAGTATTTTCCGTTGTCACAGTAGCAATAAAAAGTATATTTAAAAATTCCATTTGACATAGTGGAATAGTAATGCATGGATACATTTGAATGACTTGGAATAGACAAACTGTTCAAAAAAGTTGGAAAAAGTGAATTTGGAAGGATTGAGGAACTATTTTAGGACTTACAAGAAGATATCTAAGTATCTATCTGCATATATGTACATTGCCACGTGTAAAGAGAAAGTAGGAGCACTATTGTGCATACCAATATATAGAACCAAAAAAGCTGCTAAAGCCGTTTTACATTTACATAAGTGTTTCATAAAATATTCAAAGTTTTCCAAGACATCGGCTCCGTAAAATTCTTTGCGTCTTTCGCTCGGTTGTGATGGTTGTGATGCGAGCAAAGCATTTACACCATCCCGTCTTTTTCTTTCTGTTTTAAATTTCACATTAACTCCTTATCGTTAGTTTGTTCTTATAATAATAGTGCTAGGTTATGTTATAGAACTACATACTCAAGAGTAGACTACTAGAGATATGTTTTTATATAATATTTATTTTTACTGTATTTTGTATCCCCATTGGCTGTGCATAGAAGTACGTGTGCAAAAGCACTTGCTTTAACATGTCACTATTCAAGTCAATCATTCAAAAGTATCAATTCCCTAGAGAATTGCATTTGCATGAAAATGTGCATTTTATATATTGATATGTAAAGCGTTAGGTACATAGGCTCATAGAATCGTGTGAATGTCATTCTTTACCTTGTGCGTTCGTGGATGAATTTGATGTTGAACTGTAAATATAATATGGCAAGTATCTGTAAAGGATAGAACTGAATAGTGACATGCGCCAAAGATCAAACAATTATAATTTAAATAAAAGAAACGGTGAAAAGATATGAAAGAGTACATCAACATAAGTCTATATACCATATATATATATATATATATTATATATAAAGTTATGTAAGTACCCTTATATGTATGTGGAGAGAGAAGAAAAAAAATTGGATGTTTTCTTTTCTCAATGCCATTAAATGAGAATCTAGAAAAGCGGAATCCATTTCCTTTGAAATTGTAGAACAAATGTCATTTGAGAAAATTAAATGAACCAAGAAATCTAACAAGTTTTCATCCTTTGATATGAGCTCTATTGTAATGGTGGATATGTACAAAAGTGCGTCTATAACCCGATATATCTAGCAGAGTGTAAATAAACACTTATGCACGAAGAGATAAATAGCTAGCAGTCGGAGTAACAACAAGTATGGGATTATAACCATCTGAATGTGTCTACAGTAGAGTTAGTGAAATGGAATGTAAAGTTAAAGGGAAGCTGTAGGTACATTTCGCAGATCTATGTGCGTAGCTCAATATGAACAGAGTAAGCAAGGAAGCACAGTTGCTACTTCAGTTTGGCTACGTGTATTGTATCTTGAGTAGCTACAGATGATCAGATGATATTACAACTCCGGTGTAACACAGAAGGAGGAGAAGAGTAGCAGTTAAAAAAAGAAGTTAAAAGAAAGAAGCGGAGGCAATAGGGCCAGTTTGTAAAAGAACGTGATTTATTCTGTAGAATCTGATATGAGACATTTGATTTGACTGGGTTACTTTTATAGGATTAGATAGTTGGCTTAAACTAAGTAATTCCTATGTAGCCACGAATTCGGGAGAAAGTCGAAACTGTATAGCAGAGGCCGGGAGTTTCATGAAAAATACAAATACACTTTCGAGACAATATAAGTGTGCATCTGTACTGATACTGATAATGTATGTAACGAAGCATACTCCAGTTAGCTCTACTTACTTTACATACATAGCCAGGCAAGAAGTGAATAGCTAGCTTAAGACGAAAGAAAAGCATATGGCTTAGCTACCCTCTCAACCAACTTATCCTTTCTCTCTCTCTCTGTTGCTTGTCTCTCATCACTATAACCATTTTCCTCAACATTTACTTTACTCTCAGAGAATGTAAATGCAACGAGCTTACTCTTTCCACCCGTCAAAGTGTACATGACGTTGCTGATCTGAGGCTCTATACCTATAACTACAGCTAATCCTTAATAGAACCATTTCTTTCCTTTTCAAATATCAAAAGTCAAATATTCTACGCAGATATAACAATTATATACAGAAACAATGCCCGCTATAGACAGTTATCATAATTTGTAGTAACTGAATACACTGGGAGTTATGTGATACTTTCTCAGTGACCTTCTTATTAGATGTAACTTGTACATATCAGTTAGGCATTTTTTTGTTTGTAAACATCTTGGGAACTAATATTAACTAACTAACACTAATGGGACTAATATTATGTATCCTTAGAATTTTACATCTACACAATCTTTCATTTTTCTGTGGTTGAATAAGAGGAAAAATTAGCAATGTGAATATTTAAAGGGGAAAGAAAGGGAATGTGACTACCTATAGAAACACAATTACCATCAAGTCATGTGAAATTAAGCTCTAATAGTTCCTGTCTGAAGATATAGCTTCGAACGGCAACTAATAAGCCATTTGTAAGAGGAGGCAGTAAGAAGAATGGAGAAAGAATGAAAGTGAAATCTTTTCATGCTAAATTTCTCCCGTATGTCTTGAATTAGAGAAAGTTATAGGATGTACTAGTAGGGCCTTTTAAACAAAGCCACACTCTCCTAAGCTACGATTTAAATTATAAACTTTTTTTAAGTTGAAAGGAAAAAAAGTATTTGACTATATAGGAATTAAAGGGTGGTGTAGATATAGATAATATAAGTCTGTTAGGAATACAGATAGGGTTAAATAGGTATCTATGAATATATATGTACCTTGCGCTTTGCTTAGCTACATCTGCTTTTTTCATTTCGGCACGGAAGGAGTGAGCAATTTGGATTCCATTGAAACGTAGTATAGAAGAGTATAAACTGGCTATTAGGATAAGTGAGCAAAGTCGAGTACAATGATGTAGAGAGGAGAAGAAAAGGGAATTTGTGTTTATAATGAAAATAGGAAATGTTGGAGATCAAGTTACATTAGATTGATAACAAATATTCTCCTTGGGTTTCGACCTGAATGCCGTCTGTCTGCTTGCCTCCCGACGTTCCCTTTTCCTTTCTCTCAGTCACAGTTGCCTCAATCTCATTGAGTTGAGTCGGAGAAAGGAAGCTTTCTTTATAATTTCACAGTTTCTTCCAATAGACTTTCTTTTAGCTCCATTACTATTATAGAGGGAAACATGTGTAAGTATTAAATATACGGAAAAGACAATTTAGCGACTGCATGAGCTCCGCGTGGCTCAGCTCTTTCACTTTTTGTTAGACTCACTGTCTGAGATTTCTTGCTTTCCTGTCTCCTCAAGCATGCATAATATTCTAATTCTTGCAATATACGCAGTGACTACAAAGGAGAACTATGCACGAAGAGTCTCCGATTCTGAATTTATTGTGTCCATCGGACAAACAACTCTAACACGCACATTCCCCAGAACGAAATGAAACAATCTGAGTGTACGTATACGTACGTAGAACATACTCACAGAGAGTCATACATAATATGAATGGGCTGACGGAAACGAAAATATATTATTGTGTCTCTGCTATTCAGACTTAACTAAATCAAGGGATTCCTATTAGACATTATTATGCCGTACAGATGCTAGGCATCAGGAAATATAATATTACATAACAAATATCTGCATGAAAACATGGAGAGAGTAGCAAACTATCGATTTGGAATAATTTCTACAATCCCAACTAATGCTACATGGAGAATATAGAAGGGAGTATGTATACGTAGGATGTAGCAGTAGCTACTAGAGCCGTTTTAATTTGACTGCCAGACTCTAGAAATGCAATAACTCAAAGACTTGACGATATTTGGATTTATATCATCAATCCAAACACATTTGTTCCTACTTACACACGACTATTGTACATGCTACACAATTTAGATGCACAGATTATGCATAGAGCGGCGGAGTGGGTACGAGCTAGATATTTATAACCCGGATCAGAATATCATTGACGATCCCTCGTTCGTTCCTCCTTGGATTATACGAGGGCAGTGCTTATTTGTCCCTCAGTTCTACAAATGGGAGAGAGAGAGAGAAAGTAAATGTTATAGGAACGTAGAGTTGTACATGAATGGGAAATAAATGGAAATAGCAAATTGAGGGATGACAGGACACAGCGTGAGTTTCCAGCTCATGGCAGAATAAGTGGGAAAGGGAAAGAGAAGGGTGCAAGTGGAAGCAATGCATATTAGGGATTACACATTAGCTTTTTTATGCTCGGCATGCTTACGTGAAACATGACATAGGTGGGCATCTCTTCTCTATCTATTACGCAGCTTGCGACGAGCCAAGCTGGGGCATCCTCACTAGCTCCTCTTCTCTCTCAGTGACATTTGTGTGTAGCTCCCTTTGTGTCCCGCACAAATATGTAGCTTATGATATTGTGGAGGAGGAGGAGGGCGTAATTTTATATCCATATTCATTGAAATAGAGATAGGAGCTAACAGAAGGTATTAACCATAGCCCAGTGATTTGACTTGCTTTGAGTCAGCTTTAACTGTACTAGGGCAGAGTTCATAGACCAAATAACAGCAGAGAATCTCACAAAGCAGTCTAAAATAAAGGCCGTTTAATGCATGTTGTTGTGAGAAGAGAGCAATAAAGATTCTGCCAATCTCGTCGTCGGCAAAGCAGTTTTGTTTTGTTGGGTGCTCCGCTTGGCTTCCTCTCCTTACTACCGCTCCTATATTTTATACGAAATTTTACATAACTATATAAGGAGGAGCAGTACCTATGCCCTACTAGTAAGTAGTCACTTTCCCTCCCAACCCAACTCAACTCGGAGTAGTCTAAGTAAAATAAGTGTAGTGCCTCTATTGGCTATGACGGGAGATATGGCTGTGGTAGTATGTTAGCAAGTACATACATCACCAGAATGTACAGACATAACCCTATGCCGACTCTCATGTATGTGCATGAATGTAGGTATGTATGTTCGGTGCTAGTAAATCCCGGGTGCTATATTTGCTCCCTGTTCACTTATTGTTAGTAGTGGAGTAGGAAGAGGCAGTCGGGCGTCTGTAGCTATAGTGAATGGTAGGTGCCTACGTGAAGCACAAGGATGTATAAGCTACGATGATATGTAGGCTCCCTTGCCGCATGTCTGTATAAATGCATGAACTCATGCTTGTTTAACTGCTAGCGCTAATTCACTTGATATATAGAAGCCTCAACTCCCATTAAACACATGCATATTAAATAGACTACTTTATGAAGTCGAGCTTACGACTGCCTCTGTGCATTATTAATCACATCCTTTGAGATTTCCTCTTCCATTAGACGAGACCCGGGTGTATTTGCATTACAAAGTTCATTTCTACCTCCTTCCATCCCATCCGAGACTTCTCCGAGGCCTCACTTCACTGCCCTGGCACATAACATACCACACGCTGCCCCTATTCCATTCCAGAATTTTACTACTTATCATTTGGGGCTAGCCTATGAGTGAACTGCATCATATTATACGGCTCCTACTAAAACCCGACGATAAGAATCAAATCATATCACCAAGGAATTGTACAGATCTCCATGTATCAACTCTCAAGTACGTACTGCCACGGCCCTCTACCACCCATTCCAATCCATCCTACAAATATTTTCCATATCTTTTTCTTTCTCTCTACTCTCCGAGACCATGTTATGCCATGTTGGTGAAAGCATTCTTTAAAGTGAGTGTTTATTGCCTTCTTCTTGTCTTCCCCTTTCTTTTGGCATTTCAAGAATGTAGTTTAATATAATTCCACTTCACAAACTCTTCTCTATACATACATACATACTTGTTCTACGTTCCCTTTGAAGGAGCTACCCACTCACTCATTCTACTTATATTACATGCATACTACGCAATACATTCTGACAAACATTTTCTACATTTCTGACAATTGTAATTATTGTCTATCACTGCAAACCATGTTACTTTTCGCCAACCTACAAACTTCTAGTCAAAATCCCTAGAAACTCTTTCACAAAGAATTTTTTCAGCACCAGATGTCACACAATGTTTTCTAAATAAATGACTTTAGCAAATAAGTTTAACACTTCAAGTAATTTCAAACATATATTTCAAATAAACCGTAGAGCCCGTAAAAAATGTTTGTCACATGCGTTCTATATCATGTCAAATGCTCTTTAAATGTAAATTTCTTACAAGGTGTCGTCGTGACACCATTGTTGACATTATCCGTTTTTACTCAAATCTTTTGTATACAAATACTTTAAACCCACCTATAAAACCGAATTTATCCGACCTCATTTTATCGTATCTTCTTATATTTAACGCCTTCAATATTTAGCCCGAAACACTACTTACGTAGATAACTAGGTAGTCTGCTCCAAACGATACAATTTTTCACCAGGGAAACAAATTTTGCTTTCCATAGAAATATCAGTCTTCAAAAATAAAAATTCAATTAATTCAACTACTTGTAGAGCAGTGAAGCTTTTGTTTTTTTTGTGCAAATGGGTCTTTATATTTTTTGTCATCAATGATTTGTTTAAGGAGTTGAAAATAAAATACAGTTATTCTTACAGATTCCCAATAACAGGCTTTCTAGATGTGAACCATAGTTTTTGGAATCAGGGTTGAGAAGGTTTTCTAAAGTCTCCTACCAATGGAATCCGAAGGCATAATTTAAAAATGCAACTATAGTACATAATTCGTAAATGACAATTTTTTCCCGACGATTATCGAAGATGGAGTAATTGAACACCATCAGAAGTGTCGCATGTGATAAATGTCCTAGTGGTTCGTAGGAAGTACAATGGAAGAATTGGGTTGCGTTGGTAAGAAACATAAGGGCATCTGATCAGTGCTGGACTGAATAGAAAAATTTATTTGAAGGATGTAAATCAAATAAAAGCATTTCATTCATGGCAATATGGTAAATTCTATTTGAACTTTGCGGATAAAACTTTTGAATATGTAGAAACTCATAAATCGGGGGAACTGTCATTGGCGAGAAACACCACAAAGAGTTGTATAGACTATAAGTACGGGGCTATGTGCGTAATAAACGGTTTTCTCATTCTTGAAAGACATTTGTTGAACATTGAATGATATCCTGTGCAGAGACATGGAACACGTCAACCGACATCACCTTTAAATGAAGCTTATGTTTGTGAAAGAGAAAATAGGAAAAAGCACTTTCATGCATTAGCTTACAGGATTTGCAAATAACTTACAGTTGCTTTCACTCACGAGCTATGACAAAGAACAAATGATGTGTCTGTTTCTATCGAGCCCTCAACCTCACAGCTGTGTGCTATCTTCTCCAATCCTCTCTTTCCGCCAAGGTCCAAACCTTATATGTGCCCACTTAGAATCCTGCATAGATTTACTTTCCCTGACTTTCCCTTTCTCTCCGTTATTTTCTGTTTTATGTAGATCAGAAGGAAACTGCGGAGGAACGCAGAATATTTCTGGGTTATACAGCTACATTTGATGTACGAGCTCCTCTATTTTCTGCATATATGAATTGTTTCAATGTTTACATTTCCCAGAAAAGATTTAAAAGAGCAAACTAAGGAGCTGAGAGGAAAAGAGCGAGAGATGAGAACCGAAGGAGAGTGAGTGAGTACGTAGGCAGGAGAAAGCAGCAACACTTCTCTCTCCTACAGGCAAGTCAAAAAATGTGGAGTCAAGAAAATAAAAGGACGCTCAGGAGGGGATATTCTACTCTTTCTTGACATGACGTAGTGACTACAGTCTCATCTTTAAAGTCTCCCAAATAAATGTGAATTTGAACACCATGATATGCACACACTTCCTCATGAACATCCTTATAAATATTTATTGCACTTACTACGCACATACGTAGCTGCGTCGTACGTACCCACTGGATGCATTCCCTACTCTACTCTACCTACTAATCATATACTACTATACAGCTGCCTACTCAAAAAACAATCGTAAAAATACTTTGCCATTCAATATCTTTCCCTTGCACTATAAACCCTAATACTACTACGGACGGATTATTTTATAGCACAACTATCACCGCTTATTTCACATACGACATGCTTAGAAATTTAGTGTACATTACCTTAAAATGGGAAAACCGATAAAATAAAATCTTTGATGTTGCATGCTGAAGAATTTAATTGATTGTCAAAAGGCAAACTATGCTATATAATTATATTGGCACTAAATAAATTCACATTTCCCTTTAGAAAAACACTGTACCTCATTGTTTGTATGGAAGACACTAAAGTTCCTATTATTCTAAGTTCCTATTCCAATGATGTGCAATACTAAAATTAAAAAAAAGTTAGACACACGAATCCTACAGGCGAATAGATATACACAGTTGAATGCATTTAAAAAAATGAGCCACGAATGAATTAAGAGTGATATTTTAGTTACCGTAATTTTTATTATTGCAATAATAATTTTTAATCAATTTCAATGTATAAACAGTTTAAAGAAAGCATTTTCCTCATAAAATATATCACTATTGAGTATAAATTAGCAAGACATGGGGTTTTGTGAGAAACTAGGTGGAACAGGAATGACTTGGAGCGGAATTCAGCATGAACAACAATTGAAGCAGTGCGTGGTTCAGTTCTCCTGGCTCAGGCTATTCATCTGCTGATGTGCTAAATTGACTATAAAGCAACTTTACAACAGTAATGCTAAATCCGTCAATTTTCTCAGATGTCCAAATATTAGTGTTGATTAAAACAGATTATTCACAATATGGAATATTATAATTTTGGCAAGAGTTAGCTCATGCTAAATTGGACACTGTAGGGTTTTGGGTTGGGGCTGTACTTTGAGTCTGATGAAATTATGCCAGTTGAGCTTGTTGTCAGTGTCAGAGCGAAAGTATAGGAAATGTTGATTTGCATGGCATTAGGGAGAATGGTGATGTTGTGTAGGCAGTGTGTCCTGTAGTTTAATCTAATGCAGAAGCAGACACTTGGACAAGTGCAGTTTACAATAGTTCCATGCTACTTAAATCTGAATGAGAGAGCGTCTGCTTATAAGTAACTACATTACATGTGCTACATTGAACTAAGTTTAGTGAACCTGGAGCTCCACTATCATTCTATCTACAGATATGACACATTTTGTACAGCGTGTAAACTGCCGAAGAAACTTTCCCTCTGTTTCTCGCTATAAAGCCCTTCCCTATATGACTGGCTATGCTTCGTTCGAATGTCGGGAGTGAGAGTGCACCAAGATCCCAACTATAGGGAGGTGCATTTGTCTTGTCTTTTCGGGCCTTATGTTGGTCGCTCGCGAATTCTATATTATATATTCTTGACGGGGTATGTTATTGACAGTAAGGAAGTGTGACAAGACGCTAGGAGAGCTTCGACTATGCAAATGCATGTCGGTGAATAAAACATGTTGTCGGAGTGAGCAGTTCCGTCCTCGTTTCGTTGAAAACCCTTGGGGCAACCTTTTCTCTCTCATTCTCCTTTCCAAAGCACTTGCTTGCTCTCTGGCTTGGACTCCAATCTATTCTCTTGTAATACCTCTGTTCTTCGCTCTATAATAGAGAGGGGATCGATCTCTCTCTTCCAAATCTCGAAGAATAAACTAAGTTTTACAAACGTATCATTTCTTATCAACGCAAAATGCATATGAGTTATTTCAGTGGCTTTAATATTTTGAAGGCACTATTATGGAATTACTGGTCAATAACGCCTAAAGATTTATAGTGCTACAAAATATGCAGGAACAGAAACAATGGCTGAGATTAATATTTTTTAAACTGAGGCATTTCTTGCTAGACTTATTTAGAAAATCTACTTAACAAGAAAGAGCTACTTTAACAATTAAAATCCGTAGCGGAAGTAACTAATATTAATAAGACAAAATAAACAAAGGGAAAATATTGGAAATGCGTTCGGACGGAATTGTTTGTGTCGATTTTATCGAGTCAGTTCAATCTCTTCGTTAGAGTTCTGTCAGCAGTCTAAAGTTACGATAATATGGGACGAGCTATGTATATTGTATGAATTTGTAGATAAAATTTTGCCTATCTATGAGGTTAAGTTGAAGTTATTGTATGAATTCTAGTAAGTCCTTTTGCATTATTTTAAGTTGTCGTAGTCTGCACACGTACATGCATACAAATGAGACTGCTTCATTTCCTTGTCGTGGATTTTTGCTGATGCCAGTAAAGGAACTTTGTTTATGCCACCACATCGAAAGTAAATGAGAATGTTAAAAAATGATTGAAATATATATATCCCTCTTTTGCATAGATTTCATGCTCGCAACTTCTGCATGGCGTTCTGTGTCTGTTAAAATGCCGGCAATATTTGCAATGGAAACAATTTACTAAGTAACAATTCCCAGTAGTAATATATTTAATGCAGAATAATTAATTTCCCTGTTACTTAGAATAGTAGGGAGGAATTTTCGGGAGGGAAGGATTAATTGAAACTGAAATCCACAAGCTGAATATCTTTGTATTTATGTGTCTGGGCTCTTTCTTTATAAATTTTAAGCCAGTTTTTTGACAGGAGCGTTTTATTTTAATAAGGTGTATTTTCTCTAGCCTTGTATATTTTTGCCCACTCTTGCAAAATGCAAAGTTAAGGGGGAATGTAGTGAGAGTCTGTGAGATTTGTATCAATTCCACGTTTCAAGTTGACTCAGGCTTGTTTTTTTAGAAAATGGGATGCTTATGCACACGTAGTTGCTTAGAAGCTCATGTTTGTGTTTTCATCAGTATGTATGGGAGTACCTTTACGGAGAAATTGGGCTGAGTGTGCCTTACGACTTGTTTTCTTCCCTGAATAATATAGCTCATAATGCAATGCAATACAAAGAAATGTAATGAATGCAATTTAGTGTAATGTACTGCAGAGATCTGCTGAAGACAAGACTTGTTATTCTTGTTCCACATTTGGGCATGGGAAAGGAAGAGGAGTTTTTATGGTAAATGTTGTGTAGCCTTCGATGCACTTAGGTAGTCTGTTGCTGCGCTTTATTTAAGTTTATGATTCGCAAATGATACTGACTTCATACATAAAGACTAGAGGGAAATGATACCAATAGTCACCAGAGCCGACCATTTCTTCTTTTTCCTCTTTTCTTATCAAGAATGAAATAAAATAAGACACCACACTATTAACTACATGTACATACATATGTGTACATGTATTATATGTATTACATTTATGTATTAAGTAGACGAATACTTATGAACAGAGCAGATAGAGCATCAAAGACATTATTGCAACTTCCCAAAAAATCCCGTACTTTTAAAGTTGCCAGAGAGAGATACACTGCATAGCTGCTGAGGAGAATGGAGGCTGACTGTTGTTATCTAGGACAGTAACAATTTATGTGTAGTATTGGATTTGTATGCAAATTGTATAGATTAGTTAAATTTTCCATGCATGCTGCATACATATATAGAAATGTTCTATACCATTCACGTCCCTATGTATATTTAACTATTTCCACAGTACAGGCACAAACCAAAACAGTTGCATTGCAGACTCTTCCCCTCCATAGATACATCAGAAATCATATACCTAAAAGAAAAAGTTTCCACAGCTGTAAGCTGAACAAGTGTGCCCTATATAATAATATATATCTATGTTCCTACCTAAATATATATATACTGTTTATTTAAATTTTACTAAAAGCAGTCCAATACTTTCGTGTCGCTATGATGTAAACAAACGGCATCTAATAAATAGCAATTTTCATGCTGTACAAGTTTCAATATAAATTTTCTGTCCTCCTACATTACCGTTCCACTATTTTCTCCCATACATATAGAGCAGATAAATTAGATTTTCCTACAGTCAAAGTAAATTATAGCTTTTTATGTTCCTGTGTTTTCAGAGATTTGCCCATTCAGTCGCAATAGCGAATTTTCTGTTTCAAACGCATGCAAATATCATTTGTTCCTCCACTCTGTTTCTCAACTACTAATTAATAAATCTTTTTGCTCATATACATGATTTTCAAGTTTCTATTAAATGAAGAATGCCTTTATAAGTTTAGTGACAAAGGTAACACTTTCTTTTAAGAAAAATAATAATTTAGAAAAGTATCTGCTGCTCATTATTGCAACTTTTATCTTAAGCAGAATATGTGTTTAGTATATTTGTAGGATAGCAATTGTTACTAAAATTTGATTAAGGAAAAAGGAAAGGCTCTTATACAATTTTCATTAAAATGTTAGTTATTTCGTCTCTTTTGAATTGTACATACATGTACTTGGCTATTTGATAAAAAATTTTCAACTTTTATATGGTGTCTATAAATTTATGAGTGTATTACAGAAGCATATAAATAGTTTGTTAGTATATAGAGACTTTTTTTGGGTAGATACATAAAAGTTTAAATTTAGTGTTCCCCCTAACCTTGTCGTTCATTGCTTAGAATTGTCGTCAGTTGCATTCTGCGTTTCTGCGGTAGCAGTAAATTAAAAGTGGAGACACCTTTCAGGCATGTTTATTTATATTTATATTGGAGGAGAGGAAAGAGTTGAGGGAGCTATAGGCACGTGTACACACGCAAAAGATTTCGATTGGAAAACAATTTATGTTAGTAAGCATGGAGTTCAAGCATGTCTATTTCATCTCGACTGAATTCTTTTCTTTTCAAGTCTCACTTATCTTATATCGTAAGTAGTAATATCTGTAGAAGTAGACTGTACCTATAAGTGTAATCATATACCTCTCTCCTATTCTCTTCAGGAGTCGACAGACGCAAAGAGAGAGAGAGAGAGATGAAGTTAGAGAGACTGTATGCCAGGCTCTTATAATATAAGTAAACCTAAAGAAAACGAAAGGAGTTTCATTTGGGTAGCTATATGTTTCTAGCGTGCACTTGTACAGCCCCAACATGGCTTTCTTTTCTTCTTGGGAATTCTTTGCTTTCTCATCTTGAGAAAGTTGGCATACCACAAATACCTGAGTGTCAAGGTATTTCCGAAATAAAATTGCAATAACCCGGTTGGCCTCCCCTCAGCTCTCTTTTAATTTTCTTTAGTGCTCATTTTATGTCTGTGACCATCTTCAAATGGCTTTTTGTGTGTTTGAAAACCAACGATAAACCAATAGCGATCTTTAAACGACTTTGCAACTACATGCGTAAAAGTACAACCAGATATGTCTTCATATATCATCGAAAAATTCCTTTCGCTTAAGAAAACGAAAATGCTCTCCCTTCGACAATGGCAGCAAGTCCGATAGAAAACTGAAGATGCCTATGAAAGAAAGTATGCCGAGCTACAGGATTCATGCACTAGAGTTATTACTTATAGACAGGACAATGCCATTCTATAGCTGCTATACCTATAAATATATATAGTAACTAAAAAGAGTTCATAGAGGAGGAGAGCCTAACTCAAAAGACAAGTGATTGTGGAAACAAAACTCAAAGGTTGATATGTAGCACAGGACTGATTGTTTAAAGAATAGAGAGGGATGGGATGGGATGACGCAGTCTTTTGCAAGATGGATGACTTCTGCGTTTGACAACTCAACTCTGGCAACCATTATGAAAACTTAATATACATTCTCCTTTGGTAACCAGATCTTAATCATAAACTTTGCGTTGGGTACATTTCTCATTTTTAACTAGCGACGTATGCACATCTTATGTAACTACAATCAAAGATAATGGGTTGACATACGAGAGAAGAAATAAATTGCACGAGGTTCCCTTCCTTCTCTCTGTTTCTGTTATTTCTTTGAACAATTCACCTCATAGCACAATATTATATTATTACAGAACCTTATTAATGCATTTCCTAACTCTTTTATCCATCCCTTCACATCATTAGTACAAACAAAGATCAAATTTCACAAAATGTTTCCTAACGTTAGATCATTTTGATTGATTGTTTCTACCCTTTCCTCCCAGTGCCATATAATTATCTGTGGTGCATAATATTCAGAATACATACTAACCTGTAGTCTATTAGTGTAAGGAGTACTTACCTTTGAAATTGTGTAGTTGTCCTTTGGCGGAAAAATAAATGAAATATTAGAATACACCATTACACAAAAGAAATATTTAGGGACATGCTTATGAACACAATAACTTGCATATATACATATGTAATTAAGTCCCCGTTCGTAACACAGTCTTACATAATGCTTCGTATAGCTCTACCGTATGAAACTTTCCAGCATCTGCGTCAATCTCAATAATAGGATGCCTTGGAAATGCACAAAGACTTTTCCCAATTAAAAACGTTTTGAATCTGTAATATGATAGCATTAGAGGAAACTCAAAGGAAAAGGGAAATAAATATTCATATTTCCTGCTTAGTATAGGCACTTGAAGAAAGATTAAGGAATATTTGTGAATTTAATGATGACAGTATGACGTATTAAATAATAAATGAGGATGCTCTATTGCCAATATTGTTTGTATATGTGCAACATTATTTCTTGGATGGCACAATGAACATGTTGTTACTATTTGCTTTGGCGAAGTGACTTCCCATAAAGAATTCTAATGTGATATAAACATGAGGATATTTGGAGCTGAAGAAAGTAGCCGAGAATGGAAAGGGGGCATATTGCATTATAATATTCCAAGTTTAGTTGGTAGTGTAGAAGTGACATTGGATGCCAGAGAGAGAGAGAAAGAGAGAGAGAGTGTGTAGAGTTCTGGAGGAGGAAGGGTGCAGGAGAAATGTATTTATTTATTATTCAAGACGAGAGCCACACTCACTCAGTCATATCTACTGAACAGACATGTGTCTGGAAAGCGACGTAGCGTCACTAAGTGTAAACCTCGCTCTCTCTCCCATCCAAATACACGGACACATATGTAAATTTGAAAACTAACAATCTAGTGCCAACATAAATGTCAAGAATTTGAAGAGCTCGCCAGCATAAAAGAGCAATAGAATTGCTAACAATAAGTGCTAAAGGTTGGAAGCATTTTCGAAGGAGATTTAAGATATTATTATGGCATCTCCCTCGGTTGTAACTGTAAGTGTAGTGTAATATGGAATAATAAAATAAAATGAGGGGTACTCCTTGGCTTTAGCTCTACTTTATGTGAACATCGTCTCTCCTTAGCAAGGAATGATTTTGATCTTCCTCCAACTATACTTTCCTCCTATCATATCCCACTCTCTGTTTTAGTTAGCTATAGCATTCCATAATATATACACTTATATATCTTACTCCTCCTTTACTCACTATAAAGTCAACCTATTGCCTTTCTCGCATTAATAGTGGATACAGGTAGGAACTCTTTTTATTGGCAACTAGGTATTTTATCCTTCTAATGCACAGTTGTGCAAAAATGTAGATAGGAGTAGGACAAGGATTTCCCTATCGACTTCATGCAATTCATGCAGCTTATTATGTAATGTTCTTTTTAGTCTCCTCTCCTCGTCTACTTAGGCTTAGGCTAACCCCGACCGACCTGAAATGATATACGACAAAAACTCCTATCCGTTCATAAAGAAAGCATTGAGCAGAGATATAGGTTATAGCATGGACCGGCAGTTAGAATCTCATTTCTCCCTCTCATTTTATGTGCACATTTCATGAATCTCTATGAAGCTAAAACTATTTGCAAATATAAATTCGTCTCATATTGTTAGTGCTCAGGGGCCTTTATGGCCCACTGTAAATCCCTTTCTCCCTCTCTGTACTCCTTTTTAAAATAAAAATTTAAGCTATTATGGAAGCCTATTGCACATTAAGCCTCTTGACCGTTACATTTACAAATGGATCACTTCGTATGCTTCGCTCCCCATTATGTCTAATGGAATGTTGGAAACGACTTCCCTTTTTCCTTGCCCAGAATTGAATGTCAACAGACTGGATTTAACTTCATCATGTGTTACATTTCTTTCCCTGCCACATATACTCATTTCAAATGCAATAACAGTTACAGACGCAAATATTTCACCCAATATAAAACATTAGCAAATAGTTGTGTAAAATTTCCAAATTGAGTAACATACACTGTAATCCTCTACAGGCAATTAGAAAATATATAAATGCTTATAATATCAACCAGCTAAGCACAAATTATTTGCAATTCTGCTATCAATGAACTTTATTAACCAATAAAATTTTAGAAATGTCTTGTTATGTAGAGTTTTCCACTGCTTTAATAACCCTTTCACATTTGACAAGGATCTGCTTAATCAAAAGAAACCATATAAAGTTTTATTGTGGTTTCAC
>JAAAYG020018488.1:0-19657 GCA_009936455.2 Tomocerus minor
ATTCGAATTGAGTGGATCCCAACTCTGAAACGTCACGAGAAAAAGAAATCAAGGCTCACAAGATAGAATACCCAATACCCACTCATTGTCAGAGAAACAGAGTCCAGAGAGCAAAGCAAACTGTGTTGCTGTCTGCTATCTCTAATCTGTACATTCAGAAGAAGTGGTTTGCTACTTTTGAGTCGGAATTTGGAATTTCTAGTTTATTCAGTGAATTATCACTGATCAGTTGATCAATATTTACTCGATAAGCTTTCGATTCCACTGATAAATAAATATTTTGAAGGAGAATTGAAATATTCGTAACTTTCGAGGAGAAACAACACCCACATCCAAAGACATAAAGGAATTCACCTGAAAAGGTAACTAAATTTTAATCTTGTTTTGTTATTGAACGTTAAAGCTTGATAAGCTTGTGAACAATCTAGAATATTAGATTCAGCTGACTAATAACTGCTGACTGCAGTTAGTTATTTTGATAGTATTAGCTAAAACGACAGGAATAATGCGAAAATGGTACAACATTCAACATTTGGTACTTCATACTTGAGGAAGCGTACTGCATTGAATATTTTTGAAAGTTAATGCATAAAATTCAACTTCAAAAAAACAGGCAATATTCAATTTGTATTGTTGACTGAAATTTAGGATTTCCAGCGACTGATTTATATTTGGTATTTGCGAAAATGTCTTTTATCGTTAATTTTGTATTTGACATACAACATTCACACTACATTCAAAATTGGTGATTTTCTACCAATTTTCGTTGTTTCAATACTTTCGAAACATTTTACTGATAGTATTCAAGAGTTAATATTTGACAATAATCATCAATCATCAATGCAATCAACGAATTTTATGATATTTTCATAGTTTTATCATTTGTATGTGTATTTTGAATGTTGAATGTTATGCAACTTTAGTCATTACATCATACATAGTATTTGGTGTGGGAGATCTGATCAGTAACTTGACTGGTGACTGGACTAGTGAATAGCCGATTTTATTGTTATCATAATGACTAAAAACAAATAACTGGGGAAGTATTTGACATGATAGATGGATGTTAGCGACTTTCCAAGTTTACTGTTATCTTATTTATTGGTTTGCTCTATAATAAAATCCCGAGGTTTGTTAAATTTGAAACTCGACTGCATACAATATATATGCCCGCTCTCGATAGGTATTATCAGTGATGTTGACAAAACGCTGTAAAGAATACAAAATTTGTTGATTTGGTGTCCGTAATGTCGTTTTCTATTATTCCACTGCATTTTTTATTATTCAAATATTAGCAATATGACAATACTCGTACTACAATATTGATTTCCGGCTGAATCATACACTGATCAATTGTAAAACATTAGATTTTAATATTTTGTATTTCCTAGAAGAACAATTGTATTTGTGTTATTTTTTTTTCGAAATAGACATTTGTGTATTGCATGTCCTTATAATTTGCATAATAATCAAAGTAGGTAGACTACCGTAAGTACCATATGAACGAATTTTTTTCAAAGTTTAGTGGTCGGTATTTTATTAAAAGAACGTGTAAGTATCCATTGTGTGCATTTTTGTTGATAATATTGAGGTATTCATTAGTAATTGATTTTAAATGATGTATTTTGCATTGATATGAACCGATGTGTTATAGTCCCCCATTGCCCATGTGTAAATAGGTATGAAAAAATCCTTTGGCTTGTGATAGTTAAATGTTAATGCTTGATAGAAAATGCACAACAATTAAAATATTCAATGAGTTAGCAAGTTAATATTTAAAATGCCGATTTATACTTTAATACATCGACCTTTCTCCCTAAAGTATTTCATAAATCTAATTGCGCAAATGGCAGCTAGTAAAAGTTAAGCTTCAATTCCAAAACCTCCTTTCATAATTATAATATTTTGATGATTATGCAGTTTTGGGGCACAATAGTCAATAATAAAGTAATAAAAATGTACGCAGTGCAGGAAGGTTGACGGCTGTTAGTTTTGGAGAACCCATCCAAAGAACATTCAATCAACCAGAACTCATCTTATTGCCAATTTTTTTTCTTGTGTGCAGAGTACCGTTATTGCTATTTAAAGCTGCATCGACTCTGAATATATTGAGTCTTTAAATATTTTTAATTGCTTATTCAGGAATTTATTGTCTGTACGTCTTTTTTAAAATATAACTTAGAATTACATATACATATTCTTCAAATACAACTTATTTCATAGTTTATATTACAATGTAAAATCCTTTGACAGAATTGATTAGCCTTTTTGATTTTTTAAAGAGGCAGCCCATATACAATGTATAAATTATCACAGATTTTTTTCTTCTGTGAAGAGCAATTCAGAAATTATCATATACATTTTGACGAAAATAAAAGATTTTGTATTAAAAACTGTTTTTGTTTTACTTGGTGACTTCTTCAGCTAAAATGACCTCAACTTATGTTCTATTTGTAGTAAAATTTAATGCAGTACCTTGACAGAACAGTTTACAAACAGTTCTTTATCATGATTTGGTTTAAAATTCATTTAACCTGTTGTCTACGACGGTGTCTGGTGTCTGTAATTTTGCTTATAGTGAAGTCTGCAAGTGCTCATGTAGCGACAGTGTTCAATTGTGTTCTGTGCATGCTAATAGGAAAAGCAAATGTCATTGTTTTATTTTTAGACACTTAATACAGATTATCCAGGTCAAATTAATGTCAAGTCTAATTTGAATGAGCTAAAACAATAGGGAATTTAACTACATTTCCAATATTCCAATCTTAGAGCAGCTCATTCTTACAGGATGTTATTGATTTTTTATTGCTATGTTTTTCCATCTGTTCTGGATTAAGAACGGTGATGATTAGTAAATAGGATCATTTTGAACTTTGGATTTGTCAAAGGCAATACTATCAAGCGGAACATTTTCCTTATTTAATTTGTTTGTACACACCAATCTTATTCTGAACAGTGTCAGAGCTCAGAATTAAGAACAATGGCGTTAGATATTTAGTAAGAAAATGCATAAATTCATGACTAAGAGCTATTCCTGTCCTGTCTAGCTTTGTAGGACATCGATTTATTTTGTTGGAAGTTTGGAAACGAATTCTGTTTCGCTGTAACGCTTGAACAGATTCACTTTAAAAGTAATTGACAAATTTTGGAATTGTTTTGTATACTGTTCAATGAGCAACACATTAAATTAACATTTTAATCCACTCTGGTACTTTTCCATTCAATGATTCGCATTGTAGGTTTATGAATGACACGTCAAAAATTGCCATTCTAGATCCATTTGGTTTCAGTCCTACAGTCATACATAAGCAGTCTATGTATCTCTTTAATTTAATTTTTCTGTATAGCAGCAGAGCTATATTTTCTTGCTAGGATTTTCGTAAACTGAAGCAGGAGAAAATCAAAGCTGTTCATTACGTGAAAGAAACAGAGTCTCACTTGTGCAATAGGGTTATCGTAACTTAGATTAAAAAAGAAAGAAAAGTGCCAAATCAACATTGAGATGCAAAAGAGCGGTAGAAAGTCCTGTGTATTTACGTTGTAGGGTTAGCAGAGCCAAAAGCGTGTATAAAATTATCAAGAGGACCTTTTAACAAAAATAATGTAGATTGAATAACACAATTGATAGTCTATCGAACTCTGCTCCCTCTCTCTAAGTGATTAGTTTATTATTAATGTTATGTCTGTTTTTCCATAATCCTTGATTGTATTGTTGTTTGACTTATCTGTAGATTGTCGTCACAGCAGAAACGTCATTTTATAGACTCACTGTAATATTTCAGTGTGAATGTGATTTGCTTGCAAATCTGTTTACACTTGTCTTTAGTTCTAATATGTTGACAACACGGCTACACTATCCTGTTTTAAACAAACATGTTCAAATACTAAATGTATTTGTAGTCTAATATTTCATCAATGCATATCTGTTACTGATATAACTTGAGTGCATTTATGCATTTGCTAAATTTTCAATTTGCGTTTGCAAATACTTCAGTGAAAGTCAAGTGCTGGATTATCAGGTCTGAGACAGGGTTGATAAATAATAATTTGTAGATATGAAGTGGGCTCCACTGTAAAATCTGTAACATCATAGAAGCGTAATTTTAATAGAGCAGAGAATTGGGAATACCAAAGCAGACGGCAGACACTTGACACTAACATGACATTTTATTTTTCAATAAGATCTAGTCGACTATTTAATGACGTTCGACACGAAAATATCTAATAAGCGGCATTGATAATATATAAAAAGTATTCTACTTCTGAAGGTACCTATGCTTATTAACCCTTGCCTGATAAAGTTGAGTGTCATTCTGAGTAGATTTATGTTAGTTTGTGTGATATTTTATCTCGTGACTGATTGCTGATAAGGAATTCATAGTTGTAAATAATTTAAGGGATATTGAGCAACAAAATTATTTATACATGGATGCACTATGTATACATTTTTGGTATCTATATGAATTTATTACTTAATTTCTGGTGTTTTGTTTGTTTGGGATTTACAGGTCTTCAACTATGTTTTCAATTTGGGGTGTTAAATTTCATTTCTTCTGGAGACGGTAAACAGAAATTATGTCGCGGCAAAAATTCAAAATCTTAAGTTTATTGCTACTTTATCTGAAAACTACGATACCATTTTCAAAATATAGAAAGTAATTCGTCGCCGATGAGGTGGTTAGGGACTTATAGGCGTTTTACTTTGTAAAAATAAAATCTTCTCTTCTATCTCTCTCCATCAATATATTTCTCCCTCTCTCTCTCTTGTTCGCTATTAGTTCGACTTTAAGTGTAGATGTACGAGAGTATTTTTAGTTAAGTGAAAAACTCAAAAAAACCTGTTGGTAAACAGGAACCCATTCGATTTGAACTGTATTCCAAATTGTTTCGCGATTAGACTACAATCACAGTGCTCGCTACGATATTTCAATTTTGGATTCGTTTATACTGTTTAATCGCGCGCGCCGTTGGATTGATTTGGATTTGATTATAATTACTTCAGTGGTGAACTAATTTTGTTTCTAAAATGACTAACAGTGAAGAACCAAGTGCTCCGGATAATCTATCCTCAGTGACATCAAAAAATAGTTCGGAACCGTTTGAAAACACAAACCGAGGTAGTAACAGTGCAGCAAAGGCAATGATTATTGGTTCTTCAGTTAACGGAACAAATAATTTAAGTACATGTAGTTCTAACATAAATGGTACTGGATCGTCACATATTGCAGATGATGACCCAGGAGCAAATCCGTTTGCTCGACTTCCTGGAGAAGAAGAAACTTACCGCCGTGAAACGACAGATGGATGGCTCATTCTGTCAAATTACAGAATGTATATAAAAGGGAAAACTGCGATTTACAATTTACCTTTGGGTCTGATCGAGCAAGTTGAATGTCGTGATATCTTCTTCGTTCATATTCATTGTAAGGATGCCCGCTACATCAGATGCACCTTCTCAAGCAACGAGGTGGCCACCTCCGTTCTCAAGACTCTACAGCGGGCTATCTCCGTTCCATCGGACATCACCGAGTCTTTTGCCTTCACATTCTATGAAAAAGCCAGACAAGACACAGATGGTCAAGGCTTGCTCGGACTAGATATGCCCGACTTTCCAACGGCTAAAGAGCGTTTCGACGCTGAGATCAAGCGAATGGAGTTCAATGTGGGGCCTAAGGGGCCTTGGCGTATTTCCTATGAAAACGTAAATTATGAGTTGTGTGGAACCTACCCCCAGCATGTTATCGTTCCATGTATGATGGACAAAAAGAAATTGGAAGAGGTTGCAAATTTCCGTAGTGCGAAGAGAATTCCAGCAGTCGTGTGGAGGTAATGACACTACATCTTGTATTAACTCGATTTATTTAAACTATGAACTATGTATGAGGATTAAGTTGATTACATTCTGTCAATTAAGGAAATAATATTATTTATCTTGAGTCCAAGTTATGTGCAGTTAAATTCATTTGCTCTTAAATTGAGACAGTATGCAAATTCTCGATATTCCTAAGAGGGGAATGACACTTGATTTATAGCAATTTTAGCAAATTTTGCTGTATCCTGCGTTAGTTCGCATTACGATACGTATATTGACATCTAAGCTAATTTTACGTTAGTGATATGAATTTCAGGAGCGTATTTTCTTAATTAGGATAAAGCAAAATTTTGATAGAAATTAATAATAGGAATATTTTGTGGAAATGTTTGTAGACATCGTCGTAATGGAGCTGTGATAAGCAGATGCAGTCAGCCTGAGGTAGGCTGGTTTGGATGGCGTTCTAGTGCAGACGAAGAGCTCGTTCAATATATAGTACATGCCTGCGCTGACAATCGGTGCCCACCGTCAGGTTTAGATTCTCAACAAAACTCATCCACAAGATTGGATGAAAATCCTTCTGGAATCATTACCATCCAGGATACCCCTAGTTCAATATCAATGGAACTAGTCCCAGAAGCTCCAAGCAGCAAGGTAAGAATTAATTGACGAATGATAATTTCCTTGGCAAAATTAGCTAATTGTGTTTTGCAAATATTATAATGACGTTTGCAATTTGCGAGGACTGCTGTCGGGCGTAATTTTAAAGCTTTATACTTATATGAAATCAATTGATAGAGATAAATAGAAGTCTTTATGCTAACTACGTACGAGACAGTGCCTGGTAATAAGATTTTATGTCATTAAAATGGGGGTTTATAATTCCTTGGCTGGCTCAGTCTGAGTTGTAGTGCCATTGCCAGCTTTTTATTCATTAGAACAATAGCGTTCATAAGTTAGTCGTCAAAATTTATTGGCTTTGATGACGGTGCACAGTACTTTAAATCCTTTTAGTCAGCTTTCGCCACATGTACCCTAATATCTTTTAATAGGAGTTGAATTTTGTGGCATGGCCAGCGTTGGCAAATTGGCAAATGCATTGTTGAGGCTTTAGAAAACCATTGTGCAATACAGATGGCTAAGCTGTTAATTAAAATTCGAGCATTAACATGTGACAGTTAGAGTTAGTGTTATGTGAAGAAGATAATTTTGTTACTACTCCGTGTGGCACAGTGCATTTGTAGTGCCCACTAAAGACATACTGTTTAATATATACAGAAATGTAGATAATTCGGAATGTTTACTGTTTTTATCTTTCAAGTTAAATGATTCGCTACATTAAAATGTATGAATGTTATGATTAAAAAGCACATATACATCTTTAGTAAGTATTAGTATATAGGTAAGTGTCTAAGCAATAGCAAATATATAGCAAATTATTTGTGTGTATTAAATTAAGTTTCTGCTATCGTTTTGACTTTGGACGATGACTTAATCCTATTTCTGTCCATTCATAATAATATCTCGAGAATTTTACATGAAACTACATATTATGATGATATTGAGAGCTCCGTTCAATAAATTGTATGCCATTTGAAGATAAGAAAACAAGCTTATTGAAAAAAGTTAAGGAATATGGTGGCATTGGTCTTATTTTTGATAACTATGGGATTTTATAACTCTTTCCTTCCTTTTCATGGGATATAAAGCATTTATCTGCACGTACAAACATCAAGCTTATCATACTAGCCTTCATTTACTCTTCTTTTTATGCATATTTTCCAGTCAATTGTATACATTGTATATATGCAACATATGTGTTGATTTGATATTTCATCATTGGCTTTATTGCACAATTCTAACTCATTTTAGTAACGCATTGAAAAAAAATTAAAGCTCCTGAGGTAATTTATACTTCTCTCCGTCCAGAACCAAAATGATGATCTAAATTAATTATTTGTGTTGTTTGAAATTTTCAGAAGCTTTTGATATTGGATGCGAGGTCATACACAACCGCCGTAGCAAATAGAGCACGAGGAGGTGGATGTGAATGCCTAGAATACTATGCCAACTGTGAAATCCAGTTCATGAATTTGGCCAACATTCATTCCATTAGGAAAAGCTTTATTAATATGCGCCAGTTATGTGCGATGCCAGCTGATCAACCAAAGTAAGTACCTAGCCATGATATTTGTATTCTAACCTATAGATCATTGTCAACTTACCAAACAAATTTTGTAATGGTAAAATATTATAGAGTACGCTGGAGATTTATTTAAGAATATCCATGTCGGAAAATGTTTGCGTTGACATCATACACTCATTAACAAGGGGTTTTTGTAACAAAAAATGCTGTACTTCACTGTGGATTGCTATTTATTGAAGCGTGTTTGTTTTTCACGTCATTTCTAATCACGAGAGGATGATGATGGAAATTATTGAAGGAATTTTAGTTTCATCCTGGTATGGAAAAGTTGTTTTGATGGAAAATATAAATTAAGTTTAGATGAATAAGCTGTGAGTGGCTCTTCTTCGTCAGTTTGAATTTCACAGTAGTAGGATGAAAGGAATATATTTAGGTAGTTAGTTAATTTAGTAATCGAAAGTGTGTTGTGTTGTAGTATGTATGTAGGTAGGTAGTATATGCAAATGTTATTATATAGTAGGAGTCGGAGCTAGTAGTAACTAGAGTGGCAGCTTTTCTTTTCAAAGGAAGAGTGGTTATTACCAGTCTTCAATTATGCTAACTTTCACGTGCATTGTATATGATTAAGTAACTAACAATAATGTGAATTTAAGACAGATTTTGCAAGGAATGGACATTGGACAGTTATTTCTTGTGTTTATCCTAAGCAACATGCTTTTTGCTAATAAGAACCAGGATGATTTTATGATATGGGAATAAGGTTTGTTTGTCAGCCAAGTTCTCTGGTCGAAAAACCTTTGTTCCACCATGGAAAAACTTACTGGTGAAGTTAGTAATATATTTTGATATTCCTACTTCCTAGCTTGGTAATATGGGATTTTTGAACGGCCAAGAAAAATAGTAAACAGTACAGTACAGAGAGGAAAAAAAGTAAGTACGTTGGTCGTGAGAAATCTACCGGCTCTCATATTGTTAGTTGTGTTAATTATAATGCGGCTTTTTATCCTCTCGTAATCATATTCATCATCATAACTCTAATCACAATGCATAACACAGAGGAATGGAGTGCATGAAGATGGAACTGGCCGTCAGAGCTTTTCCATTTCACTTTACAATCAATATCATAAGCATAACTACGAGTCTGACATGGTTGGAATTTGTAATATAATTAAGTAGGTGGTGGTAGTGCATTGGTGTTTGGCTGACAATGGGAGTGCAGCTCTGTGTTTTGAATAAGCTTTGCTCTCTGTGTGCAAAAAGAGATATAGAAACATGGACGGCTTACATTACAACACTTTAGTTCCCTTCCATCACCTATAAATGTTGGGAGTCAAGATTGTACAGTAAACGTGATGTATATAATTGTAGTTTTGTATAGATAGTACTATTGACTGTGACTACTGACTTGTATGCAGTTCTTGTTGATAGTAAACAGCATTTTTTTCCTAGTTTTTCAATGCCACATCAATCTAACAACGAACAGTGGGTGCTTTACAAACTGTGTACAAGCTTACACACAACAACTACTACTACTATACGTACTCATGTCTATGTAGATTCACGCTCCATAAAGCATTACACTTATTATTGGTGAATGCCGCATGCTAAGTAAATATTAATAGCTTATATGGCAGCACCTTACTCACTTGCTCCACTGAACTACTGTGAAAGAGTTATTAGACATGATTTTTTTACCCAATACTTGGAATATATGCACTGTGATGTGACACAGTTTTGCTTTGAAATTGAAACTAATATCGATTTTCATATTTTCCGTTTTCCAGTAGCCATAGCCGTTTGTTTGTTTGTTTGCCAGACTTTCCTAAGAGCGTCAGATACATTGCGTAATTCAATACAGAAATACAAGTGTGTCTGCCGCAGAGTACTTCTAGCTTACTGAACTAGTAATGTAGCAATTTGGTTCTGGGTGAAGCAAACCGGGTCAGGTTAGATACCTATTCACTCACTCCGTCTCCTCCCATCCATTAATTATACATCAAATCTCCCAGTTTCCTTTTCTACAGTAAACGTTAAAGCTTTAAGCACAACATTCAATAATGAAATATTCTGGTGTGTCGGTACTATAGCTCCTTTTCAAAAGCCTTGCATTTATTAAGACATGACACTTTGCTTTTTGGATAATTGCTACTCTGTGCATTTTGCGCTTACTCCCATAAATGGTAAAATACCTGCGTTTTGCTACTGCGGAAATTCTTCAAGTGGAAGTTAGATTGGAATAATCAATTAAATGAACTAATTTCATACGTCATTTCTAGAAATACGCTAAAGGAATTACTATTGATATGATAAATAATTCAGAGAAGAGAACTGTGCGTAATCCACACGTTGAAGCACAATATTCATACAGCAGTGCCAAACTGTTAGATGTTTTCTAAAAATGTATGGCAGTCTGGCCGTGTCTGGTAGTAATTCCACCTAGCTACGAATTAGTGACTAATTAATGTAAGTAACTCATCCTCGTCTGTAGGCGATAACAACGAATGTAAAAGTAGCGACTTAATGTCAACATGTCATGGTTTGTGCAATTACTAATTTGTTTAATTGCTATGTGAATGAGGCTGGAGAGAGATGCATAGACTTGCATCGTAGGCTAGAGACATCCTAATTTTAATGGCTGGCGTATTTCTGTTTGTTTGCGTAGTGAATTTATTAAAGGATTAGCAAAATCGATAGGAAAGGCTGTACAAGATTTTATAGAGTTTATATTATAGTGCGTGTAAGTAAGTTGTTTACTACTCTGTAGGATTATCTTTGTACTTTGTACAATAGCCTCACGGAAAAACATTCTCCTTTGAAACAAATGTTATTTTGTATTGCATAGCAAGAAAATTCTGCTTGTATGACTCATGTCGATTTGTGATGTGACTGTAATTTGAATTTTTATGTGTATACTTTTATACTTACAACTATTCAAGTTGTTTGAATGACCATAACTCGCAAGAATTACGTTGTGCTATTTATCTAGCATGTTGTCCTCTATATTTTTGTTCTAATGTCTAAGACACTTGATATGAGGCTGCTGTAACAATGAGCAGATGAAAGAAAAACAATATAAAATGTCCTTTAGCATTTATAGAATTCATGAATGATTTAATAAGCAATACATAATACTTAACTGTCAATTTTTATTCAAATACTCTAAGGATAGATATCAACTTGGCATAATTTGTATATTGCGTGCGAATCCGCAGTGAAGTAAGAGTTTACTTTTGTGTGGCGATGACCTAGGCTAATTAATCTACATTGTAACTTCAGTTCCTCCAACTTTCCAAATAAAGAAAATAAATTCTGATAAATAAAATATTAAATTGGTAGTAAGTTAAATGATACGTGCAAATGTTTGTTTATTTTTTATGATATTTAAGAATTTGTTATGAAGACATTTTATCGAAAATTGGTATTATAATGTGATAACAAGTTGCTTTAAATATGTAAAATGGTTATTAGCATGTAAGTGTAAATGATGTAACAAATGTTTTTTTTGAATTGTAGCTGGTATAGTCAACTTGAAGGATGTAAGTGGCTTCAGCATATGTCTGGTCTTATGAAAGCCGCATTGATGATCGTGAGTGCCGTTGATAATGAAGGACGGCCTGTCATGGTCCACTGTTCAGATGGTTGGGATCGCACTCCTCAAATGGTGTCTCTCGCAGAAATTTTGTTGGATCCATACTACCGAAGCATTGAGGTAGGTTTTACTCTTCACGCTAAAAATGTACTTCAATCATGACATGCCTGCAATTTTATAGTCAAGGTACCTTGTTGGAATTGCAGTCTTATTGTTATTCCCTTGTGTCAGTTTTCTTTGATTATCGATATTTTCAATGATAGACAATTGCTGTGAGAGATGCTTCGATATATTATATTTAATATGTTTAATGTCGAAAATTTGTTGGCAGCGATAAAAATTGTATGGCCCTGAGTTGAAGCATCGTGAGTCTATGGGGAATATCAATGCGCTATACGTCACGTGAATAAATTATTCTTTGATGTGGGAGCCGATAATATTATTGCAAATATCGGTCCTTAGTTTGCTTTTGCTTTCCCTAAATAGGATTTAGATTTTGATGTCCAATGTAGATCTGAATTTGCATGCTTCAGAATAATCTACGATGTTGGCATCCTGTCCTTGTCCTCAGTCAGTCAGATACATATCATGTTCCAAGAGCATTTCTCGTAAAGAAAAAAGATACCTACATAGATAAATGCTTCCGACGAAAAACTCTTGAGTTTTGTATTTTAAAGACGTTTCTTCTTGGCCATGTGAAATATTATGATATTATCAATTATTAGACATTGAAAGCAAACAGACAGATAGAATAGCGTTTCCTGAGAATTGGATGTCTATGTTGTGTGAGATTATGTTATTCCTCAAAAGTGCTAAGAATTCGCACTATGACATTTAAACAAGCTAGGAAAAGGAAAAGAAAGTAGGAGTTGTGATCTAATAGGATATGTAACCCCAAATGTTATATATGCTATATATAATTATATATAGATAATATATATTCATTGGAATGTGTAATGCTTAATAGGATAGGAAATGGCAATTCAAAGAAGCTGTTACGATACGTCTAACAATGACAATTACGATTTTTTCCTGTTCGCATTACCTAACACCATTAAAAAAATCAAAGTTAACTAGAAGAGCAGAGACACAAATAATAAGGCAGAAATACGACACAATATTGACGCACTTCTTTCGTAATCTTTAACAGGTCATTAGTTACTAAAAGAGTAGGAAGAAAATATCATTTACTTCCTTTCATGTTTTTATGACGTCTGTTACTAAAATAATCTATTGATCAATGTCTGCAAAACTGAGACCTGTATTTGTTTGTCACAAAAAATATTTGTATGATATGTGAAATGATACGTTTCTGTTTTAGCACGCTCAAGATGTCTTTCTCGTGATTCGAAAGCAAATAGACATTGATTTTTAAACCAGACAGTGTGACAACCCGACTACCGCTATTGTTATTCTATGTAAATCCCAAACTTTATATTCTACAAGTGAATACATTCTGTTTGAGCACGTTGCTACATTTATTAAGTGGCTGTTTGTACACTTAACATTAGAATAGTAAATATTAGGACCAGTAGGAAAACTCTATTATGGTTTCAAAATTTGGCCATTTCAACCGAGAACATTGTTTTTCTTTAAGTACCTAGCGGTTTGAGGAATGCACTCTAATGCACATGTAATTTAAATGTAAAATATTCAGCAAATGTCGGATGCCGTCTACTAATGACTTGAATAATTCTTTCTGCCCCTATGCAGTAGGCAATGTGTGGTTGAATATTTTTATTATTATATTATGATTTATTAGTTGCAGACGATGAATACGTTTGCCATTTAAACTTTCTGGTATTCCACAATTACTCCAATGGTTGTCAACGCTGTTGCTTTGAATAATTATTGGTTCATTTATATCATATTACTGAATATATATTATATTTATTTGATTAATTATCCACTAAAATGATCTCTGGACTAATGAGAAAAACGAAGTCACTATAATTTTTACAAAAAAAGAGTTTCCTAAATACTAATTTTAAGATTTGTGAAAAGAATTAAGTACCAGTAGGTAGGTTTTATTGCCTTGCTCATTGTAATGTTACAGCAGTTCGCTAAAATTTAGTTTTCGGTTACTTTTGTTCAGACTCCAAACCACTTATGTCTACTTATATCTGGGTGCGAATTCCTTTAGTAGTGGGACATTTAAAGGGACAGTATGCATAAACTTTACGTGGGCCGGCACTGCTGTTCTCCTTTAAACTCTACTTCTCTTCTCAACTATTACCGTATATTATGAAAAAGGGATTATAATTATAAAATTTTCAGCAATTTACATGTTTCTCTGTCAGTATTTAACGTGTCCATTTCTAATTGAAATATCGTTTCACCGCACCGTTTGTATTTTTGTATACTTCAATGAAGTGTTTTTCTTTTTATTAATTATTCATATTAGTTTAGTGATAGACTTTGGATTTTGCTTGTTTACTGCTTTGACCTGCCCATGTTAACTTATCCATGAAACAGACTTTTTATAGCAGTATCTATGTAATGTTGATGTGTACCAAATGTATTGGATTTTTTATAATTGTCAATGCCAGTGAAATCCATGGCCGATATTTTCTACTTTTTTGATAATTCAGTTTGTTGGTTTATTAGTTATTAATTAGAAATTGTTAATAACAACGTAACTATTTAACTCATTTAAAACCGTGCGTCTGCTTCTATCAAATTACTATCGATTGCTAAAATTGTATTTTATTGTTTTACATTCCATGACTCTACTCATGGATTTTTTTTACTTTGATTTTAAGCCAAACGTTGTTTCTTAGACGAGTAATAACATTTTGTGCTTATTGTGGGCAAAAAATTCTAGCATTTATAACAGTTTCTAAAGTTATTATTTTCTGCTATAAAATTCAATGAATTTGAAAATACTGGTCGATATGGCCGCACTAAAGACATACTAAATACATGCATACATATTCTAATTGTAAGTATAACACTTCTTTTTTGCTCTGAGTGCTAAATGAACACTATTATTTTGTATTCACCGTTCGAAAAAGCTACAGATGCCATTGGATGAAAATAATTAGTTTCCGGTTTGTGTTCATTTTCATGGGCAAATTATTTCCCTATGAAACTGAAAACACTTAAATTAAATTGTTTCCTCATCCCTTGGCCAAACAAACAAATATTTTTTTGTATATTAAAGAAAATGAATGCCACACATTCATAAAACGCATAATAAATCCCAAGTCTTGTTTACTAAGAGCGGTTTTAAGCTCATTCAGGCTATCTAATAATTGCATAACAAGGACAAGCCTCTTTTCTTATTTGCTGATCATGCATAAGTTTTTGAGTGCTTATGAGTCTCTACTGTTTTGCAATTTTAATACGTTCATCAATGTGATTACTCTGGTCATTGCCTCTGTCACTTGTGTAAAGACTCGTTGTGTGCGAACAAAACTTAGTTGTGATTGAGAACTTAAAAAAGTAAATATTTTCCTTTGGTGTTCTGCGCTATTTCTCCTGTACCACTAAATCTTGCTGAAAAGAAATGCTGTATTACTCACTTTTTACTCCTTAGCTTAATAAATCTATTGCCAAAGCAATTTTACAAAAGAAGTAAAAGGAAGAGTCTTTTGAAATTTGAGTCGTTGAAACATTTTGAAACATCTTGCGTTTCTTGCAGTTTCTTCGGGCGCAACATTGGATAGAAGATATACTTTGTTAGGGTAAATGTATTGGAAATACATTTGAAAGGTAAATGGGCCATACAAAATTGCCAAGAAGGTAAATTGTTCTAAAGCGTACCAGTGGATAACCTTTATTATACTTTTTAATTTATGACTGCCCATTTGTTGGCTATCACTAGCCACTTGATAATTTATGGTTAAAAAAAGTATCTAATTTAAAATGATTTTTTTGTTAACAGGGATTTCAAGTTTTAGTAGAAAGAGAATGGTTGGATTTTGGTCATAAATTTGGTGATCGATGTGGACAAGCCATGGCTTCTGACGACGCCAACGAACGATGCCCGGTATTTCTCCAGTGGCTTGACTGTTTGCATCAACTTTTAAGACAATTTCCTTCGTCTTTCGAATTTAATCTTTCTTTCCTTGTAAGTACTTATCATTAAGATTAGTAATAAAATGTCGGTAATTAATTATCTCTTAATTGACTTTGTTTTTATGATTCCAGCTAAAACTTGCTCAGCACACTTATTCAAATTTGTTTGGGACATTCCTTTGTAATACTGCTAGAGAAAGAGAAAAGATCGAAATATCACAAAAGACACATTCGGTTTGGAAGTTTCTTCGCGCTCCGGGAAATGTCTACAAATTTAGAAATAATCTGTTTGTCAGTTGTGATAAGGTACGTTTCTCTAATTCTACAACTCACTATAATTCTAAATAAAATTTTTTGAGTTTTTAGCGATGTTTTATTTGTACAGGTATGAATTACTGAGTAATTTTTAAATGTGAATTTTTGTTGTGATTGCTTTAGGTATTATGGCCTTCTGTTGAAGTGAGGGATTTGGTGCTTTGGAGCCATGTGTATTTGGGTTATGAAAATACGGTGCCACTTCCTACAGAGGTAGTCAACATTAGCCAGGACAGTTCACCTGCACCCTCTGTAGCGGCGGATGGAGAAAATTCAGAGAGATTAATCACTTGCGGTCAGTTAAAAACAAAAACTCGCTCTTACGAAGATTTACATACCCCTCATACAGAAGGATTGCAGCGGCGGCAGAGTGATCCAAGTTTGAAAGACAGGTTCGTTTTATTAGTAATTATGTTTCAGTTTCTATATATGAATGATATTTTTGGGTAATTTTAAATTCCAATAAAAATTGGTCTGGTTTTAATGAATGGAATTGCATGATAATTGCAGAGTGTGTGCATCTCCGAATTGTGAGTGCGATGTGAGTTGTGGGAATGCTGAGCGGATGCTTGCGAAAGCTGCTGAAGATGTGAGTCTGCCTGCGACGCCTGATCCGAGTGACACAAGTATTTCGTTCATATCCCATGTGAATCCCCGGTTCGACGCAGGCGAGGACTCAGAGACGGAAGACGGAGGGCCAGACTCCGGGCGGTCAGAGTCAACGGTCATCAACAGATTTAAGACGGAGCTGAAGTCCATTGAGAGTTCCACTGACACATTGGTGGCAGAAACTGGTATATTGCCAGATTTTATAAATAAACCGGCATGTATTAACAAGACTGATCCAGGAGACTTGAAGAACACGGATACCCGTAAAACGACGTGTGCAATTGAACCTTACTCTGCGAATGGGTTCGGAGAGGCGGTCACCTCCTACCGCGCCTCTCCCAGTGATGTCATGATGTCGGAGCTGAACTCGGCCTGCCGGGAGTTGTCTGTGTTAGGGGAAGGAGAACGCTTATACAAGAGTGAAGAAAGCAATAGTCATAACGCCCCTGAAAAGTACCATATTCAGAGCAGTGAAGACTTTCTGATGCACAGTGAGCACGCGGGCACGGTATTACCCACATTGCCAAACGGACTTGGCCTCGACCCGACCTGCGCACTCTGCGAAGTCTGCGAGACGAGTAAGAAGCTCCTGGGCGCCCTGCCCGACATGTCGGGCAGCGGCCCCCTCAGCGCAATGGCCAACTCCACGTCGACAGTGTGCAGCGGGATGGGCACCGCCGGGTCCTGGCAGGGAACCAAATACTCCAACTACAACACGCCAATGCACTCCCGCACGCCCTCCACGGGAATCCCCACCACCCCCGTCGGCTTCGAAGACGGCCACATCCTCACTGCCTCCAGAGGCAGACACGCCTTGGACACGGGTGTGAGCAGCAGCAGCAGCAGTAGTGCCGGCAGCAACACCGGCAGCACTCTCTCACGCTCAAATTTCGATGTCGATGGACTTACCACTTTGCACGATGAGATTCAGACTCGCGTCAATTCAATTATGTACACTTATCGCGTAAGAGTCATCAAATATTCATCATCTGTAGTCTATGATCATTTGTTAGGACGCTCTTACAAGGTTTTTTTTTCTGCAATTACAGAATCAAGTGGATAGTTTGAGATCAGAGTTACAAGTAACTCGCGATGCACTTATGAAACAAGTGGGTCACAAATGTTCGCACGCCAACGTCGACCGACCTGATGACGCTGTAAGTGCTGCACTTACTTTTTATTTTATAGTTTTCAAGTTGTAATGGTGGAGAATTATTTTTCATGAAGGATACGTTCATTTAGTTCAGGAGAAATTTTATTAGCACCAGTTATATAAGAATACCAAAATATAATGACAAAGAAAAGTATAATTTCAAATGAGGAGAATGATTTAAAAAGGTAGATACAAGTTGTGATACATTTCACCCTATACTAGTTTGGCAATAATAGACTAATAACACTAGAACTTCTGCAAAATTCGGATAATAGAGCTGATTCACAGTTTTATTACATCATGTGGGTTGAACATTAGCTAACAGCAAGAGAGAAGTATTTTGTTACCGATTCATTATTTTTTAATGGTCTATTACTGCATAAGATGTTATAGGATGTCAATCCTATAAAATAACGATTCGTTTTGCATAAATAATAAGGTTGATATAATGTGATAAATAATATGCTGAGAAATGAAAAATTGGGGTTTTTATTTGTCGTAGGTGTCTTTGGCTGACTCCGTTTGCAGTGGAGAGCATCATTCCGTTGGTCGGGAGTCACAGCATTCTCATTCTTCGGAGTTTTCGTGGGAGGCCGTGGAGGAGAAAGATACGCGGCCTCCGTTATGGTTACCCGACTTCGCTGTTACTCGGTGCATGGGCTGTGATGGCAAGTTCTGGCTGGGGCGACGAAAGCATCATTGCCGGTGAGATTTGTGGTGGCTTATTGCGACATAGTTTAGCTATTATTCATGGAACCATGTAATAATCAAAAATAATTGATTTGAGTTTCAGTTCGTGTGGGAAGATCTTTTGTGCGGATTGCTCGGAGCGTACGATGACAATTCCTAGCGAGAACATCTACACTCCAGTGCGAGTTTGCATGAGCTGTTACCATCGTCATAATTCGGTGCAGACAGGAACACTAATGATGACGACGTCGTACGCGGCAGTTGCTAGCGGAGTGGCCTCGTCCACGTCTACCAATGGCCATAGTTTCCACTATTCGTCGTCTCTGCCGTCGCACAGTGGGATCTTGGACTCAGGTTCGAGTTCGGCGCCGAATTTGCGAACCAGCTCTTCAGCGAATGGAAGTCGAATGCTGGGGACTGAGACGGCGTTGATGAACGGGCACGGCCATAGTGAGTGCAACGGATACGGCAATGCAAGCTCGACTAAGACTAAGAAGAGCGTGACTGGAGACGCGATCGACTCAACCAACGTGTCGAACGGACACGAAGACTAAACTTATTTAATGTACACTTGCCTTGTCATCCGTTAAGCTTGTCGGATGACACTGACTACTACTGTCTTCAAATATGCCTCTTTTATTCCTTCATACCAAAAATTCTAGCCCACATACATAATTGTTATTATAATTCGAAAGTAGTTCCTTGAAGGTCATGTCATAATGCTAGAGATATTTATTCTGCAAAAAGCACTAATCCCTACGAATTAGTAGTGAGTAATATAATGTAATTCATTAATTGCGTCCAAATAGGTAACATTGTTACACAAAATTCTAAACTTAAAACGAGTGATTGGTCCATTATTAGTTGTTATTAAATGTATTTGAATTTAGCATCGTATCTGCGTGTGCAATCTCACTGTGTTTGAATTTCTGCATAATAGTGTTTGGATAATTACTGTGTATTGTATTTAGATTGATTGCTAGCATGCGTGGACAATAGTACGATTCTCGTGCAAAAGGTTTTAATTCTCTTGATAGACGCGCTCGATAGGTTACTTAAATGCCGGTTGGTTACATTATAGCCATAATAATATTTTTTGAAGTTAAAGGATTCCTGGTTGCCAAACTTATAATAGCTATCCCTAAGCTTATCTTGCTTTGCCTACCTGTCGGAAAGATGAGGTGGGATCCTGTTCAAAGTATATTGTGCTCTGTAATTATTTATTATGTCTCAAGAGAAAGGTGTCAACTTGTTTGTGCTATTTAATTGTGAATTCCGACGGGAGGTCAGGGCATGACGGCAAGCGAAGGAGCTTTTGTCGTA
>JAAAYG020018499.1:0-12718 GCA_009936455.2 Tomocerus minor
TTCCTGTGTCACATAGATAGTTTCTTACTACTTCATTTATTTCTCAACACCCCCTGGACGTTAAATTTCATTGTTTTTCCTCTTTTCCATCTCTCCAGTTCTTATCTGCCATGAATAGCAATTTTTGTTACCTTTTCTTAATTATGACAGTATAGTTTTCATATATCCATAGAGTTTGTACATACTGAGCTTTCAATAGTATTAAAACTTTGTTCTTATAATTATAGGGAAACTATCAAGAGATTTTAGATGTTTGAGAATAACATTATAATGTGGCTACTAGTAAATGACATGCCTACAAATAAATTGCATTTGATAGACTCAGCCGAATCTCATGTATATAACAAATATAGTTAGTTTCGACGAAATGTCTTTGACTGCTGCGAACTAGTGCCAAGCGACATATCTGAAGGGGCGGAAGTACATGTAGGGAAAATGTGAAGAAAATATGTTGCATTAATTTGATGAAATTTCAGGGTGAAGAATGGTTTGAAGAAGTAATGCTCTATAGGGATGTAAGTTGTCAAGTTTTGTTGGATAGATGACTGGAGGGAAAGTGAAAGCCACGTGTGTCACTCACATTCACATCATATCACATCACCAACAGAGATTAGAATTAGATGCCCACAGTTGTGACACTCTCCAACGACGACGACACTGTTGAGTTCTCATGCGTGTCTCGACGTTAGGTAACTCTGAAAAGTTTCGTCAGGGCGGTGGTGACAGTCGGAGTTGGGAAGAAAACGTTTTAGACAAATGCCATTATGAGAGACGGAAGTGAGCCCTAAAACACTTTCACTATATACACATCATATACATATTCGCTCTAATACTATTAATTTCTGTTAAAAGCTTCACTTTCTCCTATAGAAATGACTATTCGCATTGAGAAAATAATAGGAATGCTGTCAGATGGGCTTTGACTAATACTTAAGTATTAGGAGGGTGAAAGGACAACTTACAAGTTCGTATTATATCGAACAAGAGAGCCTTTTACCGATTCCTCTTCGTCTATATAGACACAAGTACCTAGGTAGTCGGGAGAGAAAGGGAAATGTGCATGGAAGTTGAGCGGAGTCTCTTCGTTTGTGTGAGATGCGATATGAAAGTTAGTGAGAGTGAAATGAAATTGAGTTTTGACACTTGAAGCTTATCCTGTCCCATCATATGGCGGCTTACTAACTAACTTAAGTAGCAACTAAGTAACTAAGCTTTGACTCCTTCCTTCCTTTTTTCCTTCCTCCACTGTCTCTTCATTTCCTACTCTTATGAAACATTCTGGATAGGCATAGCTCCACTATACTCACTTCAACTCAATACAATTCAACTATTGATGTTCTTCCATACACTTCACTTTCCCACTCGCACTCCTTTCACTAATAACTAATTTCCTGACACTGTCATTATCACCGACTCACAGAGACACAAAACCTCTTGCTCTTAGAACCATTGTACACCGTGTCTCAGGCTGCCTGATACTACCTGACCCTATGAACTACATTATTCCAGCTTTTTGCTAATTATATTATAACCAGTATAATAGGTATTAACCTCCTCGTCTTTTACATTGAAAGTGATCTTTGTTACATGTTACAAAGTAATATTATTATTTGACAATTTCAAGCAATGCAAGAGCAACGCGTGATTAGGATTATAGAAAAAGAACAAGAATTGTTATTACATTCAGGAAGTTGAAAAATCTTATTATTTTCATCAAATTAAAATTAAATGTTCTCATACAGAGCAATTATTGCAGATGTAATACAATGACAAATTAATGTTCAATGATAATAAGGCAGTGATTACTTTGTAATCACATAGAAAACATGAGTAACAATAACAATGATATGAATTTCAAGAAAATTTAAATTCCGCTACATAGGCTCCGCTACAAAGTGAATCTACAGACAAAACTATTGAGTTTTGTCTGTGGATTCACTTTGAGTAGTATATTTCAAAGGTTATACACTTATTTAGAATCTAAGTATGTGACTCTGTTTTGGAAATGGACTTTCTTCGTGATGCAATAACGCTCTATTTTCAATTCAAAACAACTTAGAGATTAGCCATTTCTATTGCCATTGTATAAACAGTAAAACTAAACTGGTTTAAATCGGAGAGAAATATACGCTGTTTGTGTGGTGAGTCCATGCATTCGAAGTGAAATCAAACAAGTCGAGCATGAATAACAACCGCTATTTGACTTGATTCAATTTCTGCCTATTGCTTTCTGTATTGAATGTTGTTCTGTTCAATCGAACGGTAATGTTGCTTTGTAATGGAAGGAGTAAGTCGAGCAAAAATAGAAGCCTCTCATAACATTCTATCACTGACAAAATGCAAACGAACATTATCGTAGGTAAACTGAGAAAACCTACACAACAGCTACACTTTCTTCTTTCTTCATCCATCCTTCTATGGTCCCTCAAGGACAAACTAAACTTTATTTACGCAGTTACTTTTATTGTAGTCGATCGTAATTACTTTTTTTTTCAGTTCACCATATCATTATGCTATCCCTCGGTATATATGCCTATATTTACAGCAAAAGGTTTGAATTTTTGAATGTACAGATAAAAAGGGTACATAGGATACACACTAAAATGCTGGATGCATTGATATTGTAATTTACAATGACCTTCAAAAAGAATCCGAAAACAAATAAAGTTGACAATGACATGGATGACATTTTAATTTCGTTTTATTTTCAGGAAAGAAAATGTAAGCGTAATGTAATGCAATGTAATCATTCCATTTCTCCTAAACCTTATCGTTAATTTAATAGTTGGAAATATTTACTAACACGCTTCATTTTTCATTTTCAGTTGGCGATAAATATTGGTATTATAGTTTTGTAAATATCTTTCGAAGAAAGTTGTGTTTAGTGTTTCTTATAAGAATCATGTTTCGAAATCGAAGCCGCACTAGAGAAATATGAAAAATTCCAGCAGTGCATGTAACTTTACAGTTTACTCTTAGGCTTTAGGTATGAGCAATCTGTCAAGGTCATAAGAGTATTGCGCATTAAATTAATCATACGAAAGCATGTTTGTACAAAAGGTTAGAATTTACAGCTCCTTCCTCTGGGCTGCAATTTTCTGGTGACTAAAATATGAGTGGAATACTATGGTAAAGAAAATAGAGAATAAGAAATGTAGGTAGGTAGAGAGTAGAGATATTGAGGCAGTTAGGTAATAAGTAGCTCCATTGGATAATTTAAGGGTTTAATTAATGCACAGCTGACAGGACGGAGAGCAGGATTTTACTAGCTACTCTTTCTGTTCACAATTCACATTAGGTTTTTGGAAGAGAGAAATATATAGTGTGGCTATGACTATGATGCTATGAATAGTTGAAGTGAAGGAAGTGGTGGAGAGCACGGGGAGGTGGACTCGGAGATTGTGATATGATTATGATTCAGAATAAGATTACAAAGTGAGTAGTGAGTAGAATTTTGGAAGTTGCAATTTGGGACAACTTCATTCGTGGGACATGATTGATGAAGGGAGATTATTAGATATTATATTGCCTATAGTCTCCCTGTCTGAGCTTTCCCTACATCCAATGTAACCGAGAGAGAAAGCCGTTTCTCTTTCAGACATTGACTTAGACGTACTTTTGTAGGAAATCGTCTAGTTACATAGACAAGACATGTTCTTTCATAATCATGTTCAAGTCAACTGGAAATCATGCTATAAGTTATAATGGAGAAATTCAGTTTTAATATTGTGACATGATGGGAGCTGTAAGTTGTAAGTGTAAGTGGTAAACTTCCACTGGCTCCAGCTACCAATAATACCCGCCCGCCAACGAAACTGGAATGTGAACGTGAAATATCATACATGTGCATGTGTACTTAACTTCGTCGTTGTCGACTGGAATGCCGGCATCTATAAGTAGTAGCTATACATACTTACTAGCTTCCAACAGAAAATATTTCAACCTCTCTCCAGGACCTACAACTCTTTTACACCACAAACACAGCTTACATACAGTCGGCAGACATAATATCTTCCATTATAAAATCAGGCACGATCTAGCTGAATCGAAAATTCAACTTCAAAATCTCATATCATAGACAATCACTTGAATTCGGCCGAAGGAGAGAGACGGAGCACTGCACGGAACTCCCCAATAAAAAACTTGTTCCTTACAGTCTCAGAAAATTTCCGTTTCCTCCTCCGCCTCCCCATCAGATGCACATGACATCCTCTGAAACTCAAAAATTAATATTCAATAGCCTCGTCTACCTATAACAATAACCATTACGCATTACATATGAGCAATAATACATTTGTTTGTCCATCTGTTTCCTTCACAAGAATCCATCCACATGTGGTTCGCATAATCCATAATCTCAAACACAACTTTTAAATTACTCCGTTGTTCTTACTTATTCACAATAAAGAATTTTCATATTTCAGATTACTTTTCCCTTAGCATCTATAATATGAAGAATTTCTCCTATGAACAGATCAGTATGGAACAACCACACCAATACCTTATCCCAGAAAGTAAATACGTTAAAAACACTTAAATCTGTTCATATTTTTTAACGTTATATAAGAATGTCTGTTTAGATTTCTATGTCACTAATTTACAATACAACTATTAGTATTATTCTGAATTGTAGTAATATCGTAGATTAATGAGTTACCGTTGATTAGTGATTAGTGATATACATAACTCTCATTTATGTCAATCATAAAACCATCATGGTAAATATATTTTGAGTTTCAATGCAAAAAGGTATTACAAATCAGGTTGGGTAAGGCTTATTATTTATTCAAGATCAAATATAATTCCTTCTTTTTGCCTTTGAAACGAATTTATCCGGATTTTGCACAAAATCGTTTAAAGAATTACAAGATGATTAATTAATTGGAATTCTTAAATGATTTTATTGGAATGTGAATTAAGAAATGTATTAAAGCAGACATTCCCAGAAACAGTCCCAGAAACAACATGGATTTCCAAAATCCTAGAACCTGTAAAATTTATAATGAGGTGTGGTTTGGAATAAATAAACATGAGCAGTTTTGATCAGCGAGTTTAATAATTGTAGGTAGGTACTTACGTGTATGTTTTTCAGTAAAAACTTTTGTGCATTTGTATAAACCCATGAATTGGGGACCTTGGGCTTGATCCGAACCGAATTCGGTATTCACAATATGCAGTGACAGTGAATATTGTTTTATTTCTTAGGAAAACCCTGAAGACTGTAGGAGAGGAGAAGTAAGAATAAAAGCAAACAGAAATATATGGGAGTTGAATCACGGTAATCCTTACGATAAACTTTGGACATCTTTCTTCTTGTTTTATTTAGCTTGTGACTTTCACCACCGCTTGAATGCCCCGTAGGTACTATTTGCAATTGAAACTTTCTTTCTCCACATGACAATTTTTTACCATTTACGGAATTGCACTGCAAGATACGATTCCGTGCTTTATAACACTACAAAACGAAGGAACCGAATACTATTGCACCTGTACTTATAAATACATAGCTACCTTCTACATCTACGACTATAAGATGATACTAAAATGGTGGGTTGTGTTTGCTAAAGCAATACTTGAGTTAAGAAATGTCATATGAAATAGATATTTACATAGTGGAAATGAAAGTTTTCTACTTTCTCTTGTCACAATGTTCGCCTCACGAATAGTAATGAAGGGATAAAGACCTGCTGTCGCCTTTAGCCCTAACTTCCCTCACAAAACTCAACTTAAAATAAACTGAAAGTCCAGGAAGGCATCAATAATCTTCTATCTTCCAGGACTACTCATCCATTTCACTTTGAGATCGTTTAGATGTCACTTCCGATTGAGTTTGCTAAGGAAATCCGGTCGTTACAATTGAATTCTACTTTTATTCCACCATCATTCGTGCAGTATAATATTACACAATCATTTTGTTAACTCTACACCTAAAACATGCATTTTCACACAATCATCATTCAGGCATATTATTATTATAAATCTGTACAACTTCTGTATGTGCATTTGTCAATTTGGTACATAAAATAAATATTTTCCTCTGTATAACAAACTTTGGAAATAAAATATACAGAATCTATTGTCTATCATTTCAGGTGAGTTAATTGTCAATAATTAAATAGCAAGGATATTACTTTGAAGTTTAACAATAATTCGGGAAAAACATTATTACCTAGTATAAGCCGGTGCTAATTTCGAGTTGGATAGGAAGTGTAAAATATTCAGAAAAAAAGGGAGTGAAAATAAATTAGGGAATTTCAATTTGGCAGTATTTGGTAGGAGAGTTTTGGTAGGCAGTGTATGTAGGAGCATTAGTGTTTGGCAAGGGCGCAGTTTACGTCAAAAAGTGTAAGTTAAGTGATGTTATGTGCATACATTTCATAATATATGGACAGCTGCAACCGGAGGAAGAAAAGTTTTTTTGTTTTGACAGTAGTAGCTAGTAGAAGGAGAGAGAGAGAGAGAAAGTCTTAAGGAGAAGGGAAAAAGTGGCACAAAAAGGTGGGAGTCTCTGGTTGCTGATGCCGTAGCTCATATTATGAGGTCCAAGGGGGAATGGGGAATTTTTACAAATGGCATGGCGAATAGCATCATTTTGTTTCATTTCAGGTGGCTCTTTCTTTCTTTCGTTTGCTTATTTCCTTTCTTTCTTCGGCTCTGCATATTCTTACTCCCCATGTATATATTTCTCCACGAAAGCACCAGGCCCATTATGAAAGAAATTACATAACACCAAACTACATATAGAGCAGGAACCACTGAATATGAATTGTTCTATTGTGGATATCGTCTTCCTCATCTCCATGCTCACTATTCACTGTTGAAACTAATGTAGGCATAACTGTAGCTAACCTATTTTACGAATTTAGCGAGGAATTTTCAGACCTCGGCAAAGAAAGTAAAGAGAAAAGGGAGTAAAATGCATTTGCATGGTGGACAAGATATATTTATCTGCATATAAGATTTATATAGCTATAGAAAATTGTGGCAAGGGAAAAAAAATCGGCTTTCTGTTCAGCCTGTCATAAATATCTGCCTTATTTTGTATTTTTACTTAGATAGGTACTTAGGCTTCCTGTCCTGCGTCCTTCTTTCTCTTGCCCTACATCTATACAGTACTGTTCAAACATAATTTTTCATACGACTTTCTCCATTACGTCTTTTGGTGTCTTAAAAGCACAACAATTGTTTAAAACTCCTTTTCCAGCATGCTTTTAATTTTGGTACAAATCAAAGTCTAATGTGTTTGAGAATAATTTTTTTGATGTGCTACTTAAATTTGAAAATTCGAAAAATGTATTTGTATGGAGAAAGTTGTATGGGGACAGATATGTGGAGAGAGCTGTATAATATGTGGATGAGAGAGCAGTCTGTAAAAGGTAAGTAAAAGAGAAAAAACTTTCTTGCTCTCATAATAACATATATTTAAAATGAGCTCTTTTCCTTGCCTATCCAGTTGAGTTGAGTTTCGTTCACGTTTGAATGAATCCTGGCTTATAGTTAGAACTTACCACGTTGCATCACTTTAGACTGTTGGTTGTTATACATTGTTATGTTATGTTACCTCATCTTCAGTACAGTTGAGTTCACTGGCATGGGATCGTAGTCACAGTTCACTTCAGCTAAGCTTCACTTTCAAGTCATCCGTACATATTACGATTAAGTAAACCTCGTAGACATACATTTACTCTAAGTATATGCATACGAGTGCAGACATATAGTCTTCTTGCTTCTATCTCTCCCCTTGAAACCCTTATATTTAAGTATAGCTCCCTAAGTAAAAGTATAAATGCAACTGTCTTCGTTATAAACCTCTATCTCCTTAGTTGGTAAGTGAAGAGTAGAAATATTTTTATATATGCCTACAGACAATAAGTACAACAAAAAAGTGTATATATATATCTATCAGAACTATATATAGTTATATAGTTTCTTTTTTTGGTAAATATATTGTAAGTATCGTCAGCTCATACAGTTTCCTCCGAAATGGCACCCGGGTGATTCCGCAGGCAGTCAAGTGAAGCTCTTAGGTGAATTCCTTTTATGGGATGAGGTTCCTTTAGTTGGAAGAGAGGAGGAAAGGGAAAGGAACCCACATGCACATCCACATCCACCTGAATTTATTGTTGATGTATCTGCATTTACATTAAATACATTCCCCATACTCTCTCCCTACTCTCATTTCTTATTTTTCTCTTCTTTTCTTTATGGAGTGACTCTTTACAGACGTATCACCACCACATAATCAAAACCTCTTCAAGTAACTACTATTTCCAACGTGGAAAACTACTGAGAGAGAGAGATCAACTTTTCTCTCTACTCTGGGTATTATCTAGATTCATGGGACTTAAGGAAACAAAAGACCTATTTATTCACACACACATTCTCTTTCATCCAGAAAATAAATTAGGAGGAGGAAGATATGAGTGCTATGAGAGTAGAATCTCCTTTTGGAAAAACATGCCTTTGAAAAAGCGTGAACCTAATAAATGACAATAATAAAAGTTTAGTAGAATTTCCATGTTGAGCATTAATAGTATTTATAGGAGGTTGTTTCCTTATTGGCTTTATGCATGACCAGTTCCCGAATTGCATTACACTAGTATAGTAGTTGGAAAAGAATCTTGCGTGTAATCTTATGACGCTAGTCATATGCTTTTCAATTAACAATAATGGAAACGTCTAGCCATGTGTTTGTAATTCGAAAACCATGCTGTGCTTAGCTTTTCCGCGGAAAACCCACGTAGATAACACTAGATTCCTATTTTCAGAATGCAGGAAATCATCCAGTGCACATCCTCCCTATGCCAAGAATAAATATCTGTCTATTGCAAGAAGAAAAGGAGCAGGAGTTCGGCTATCTGATCTAATTGCGTATTAAATTAAGAGCATTATTATATAAGGCGCAGATTATAGGAAGAGAGAAAACTTGAGTTGACATTAGAGTAAACAACACATTAGAGCTTGCATAAAGAGCAACTTAAGTTAATTGGAGACATCTGAGTTCATTACCTTCATTACATTAATGCAAATGCTCCAAGCCTAAATGAAAATGAACTTTCTGCGTGACTGCTAAAGGTAGAAAGTTGGAGACAGGCAAAACATTGAAATAAATATCAGGACTTTCTCTTACTTAGTAGCTACCTACATACAATTTGACTACATGCACTGACTGCACCGGATAAACAAAACAAGTCAAACTATTAAAAGCCATTGAAAAGAATTGGAATTTTAGAAAAGAGATTTTAAAATCCTAAGGAGGCCGTTACGAGGATTAGTCACAAAGAAAGCAAATTAGTTCCATTCCCATTATGTGTACTGGCTAATGGTGGAGCGAGGATGAGTGTGTTAAAATCCAGAGCTAGGATTAACCCAAGCAAATTCCGCTAGAATAGTCAACATTCTATAAGTTGGCGATACACATCTACATTACACAGGTACTATTGTGCTGCATTGTGTAATTGTCCGTAAGGGACTCACATATCCAGACGATTCCTGTCTCTCTGCCTCCAAATCCTATATATTACTTAACAGCCTACGTTCCTTATTTGCCCTGTTGTTATTTTGAATGTTCTTTTCGAAGCTATTAGCCATTAGCAGTCGAGTTCCTGTAGAGAGAGAGAGAGAGAAAATGAAACTACCCATTTCTTGTCTATTACTCTAAATTGGAATCTCGTGAAAAGAGCTCAAATCCCAGTTGATCTCTCAATGCTGGACAAAACCATTAATTACAATCTTTCTCCTCCTCAACTTCGACTTACCTACGACAATGCATTATTGCTGCACACACTAAATTCCACGTGCTCCCATGAAAACATTCAACAGACGAGACACGAGCAATATAATTGATGAATCCTGTCCTTTACTATCTAATATCTAGCACTAGCCACAATATAGCTACAGAATGTGCACTTGCAACAATTTATTCCTAATCGGGGAAATCGTAAAATACTTTCCATCTATCTCTTGCCTGCCGACTATCTTCTACCTTTCCGTGTGTTATTGTTGCGTATATGAAGCAACGTATCATTAGACACGAGAGCAAGTCGGGAAAATAAAAGTTTCTAAAAAAATAAGCTCCTTTTCTCATCATCTTCCCTATCCCTCCTGTCCCTCTCTTTCCCTTTGTCCGTTCATTCATCCATTTAATTAATTGGTTAGCAAGGTTTGCATATGAAAGAGCAATTCCAAACCGGTTACTACATTAAACTATCCATTATTCGCCTACATTCATCTTCCTGAATTAAATTCGAAATGCGTAAAGTTCTTTGAGCACGCTTTATTGCCTGTTCGTGCACTCAAGTCTTTGATTTCAAATTCCATAATATTCCCATCCTACGGAATATCCGTTGTTTTCAAACATTTTCCTATCAGAGCCCCTCTACTAAATCCACCTACTACCATTAGTATACCTTGTAACTTATGTTTATTAAACTTGCAAAACATGCATGATTCCGTCAGACTATAACACAAATACTAAATGCATGTCCATTATAGATAAATACGCCAAAGAGAGCCCAAAGAAAGACAGACTACTGATTTTCTACCGATGCGATGCGCGATGATGGTTCTAACAAATAATTTCTTCTATCCGTATTATTACATCCTTTCAGGAAAATAAACTATTATCATTAACGTCATTATTTATAGAATTTAGTACTTTAGAATAGGGAATAGGTACACTAAACATGATTTTACGATCCTAGTTATTTTTCAATTACATCCAAGATCATGGATTTTAAAAAGGGAATGACATTTATTGCCATTTAAGCAAATTATTTTTTGTATCAAATATCTACATCTGCAAACACTAGAATAATTACAATTTCAGGAAATAGGCTAAATGTTGTCAACTTTATTCTATTTCGTATTTTTCTTAGTCTCATCCACGGACGTTTTATCTCTGATATATTATGAATGATGTTAGCCAGCAACCTTTAATGTTCTAAAATAGAATTATATAATGAATTAAAGAATGTTACATAAGAGATTTTTTTATTTGGAAGCAAATCTATCTGAATGACTACACTTTTATCAACATTAGAATCCTTCTATTATTTGGATGTTACTAGCGTATAGAGAGAGGTTTGGGCCTTGGCCTTGCTGAATGAAAATGAGCGTTGATAAGAATCAGATGAGTGTCACTGTTCTGTTAAAGTATGTATAGGAAAGTCAAATAGAAGTCAGGGAACTAATGACTTTCTCGCCTTCTCCGCACTTATCTTTTTGTGTGGAAGTGAAACTGCTCGGCCCTTGCACTACTTTGTTTCTTGCGAAGTTTTTTTCAGTTTTCTTTTGAACAGAGCACTAATAGATAGAGTTGATAGAGTCTCCTTGTAAGAAATCCAGTTAAAGCAGTAGTTAGAAAATCAACAGCCGTGTGTTTGTGTATAGGCGTCCAGTTTGGACTTATTCTTCTGCTATTGCTATAGATTTCTTTTCTTTTGTATATTGTAACAGAGTGTGGTAGTTTCCGTGTTTCTTGCTCTTTTATGTGAGTACTTTAGGGTCTTTGGCTTCAAAGTGTATTGCATTACTGAAACTATACTCTTCCATAGTCATCCTATAAAGTTTTATGTGCGAGAGCTATCCCTATTAGCTAGCGTCTCATAATGCACACATACATAGACATAGTTTCCGTCTAGACTGGCTTCTTAGACGTTTTCTACGAAATACTAGTGCATTATATGAATTGGGATCTCCAAGTCCAGTTCAGTCCTGTGGAATTCTTCCGTTTTCGCTTTAACCTGTGTATAGATATATAATCGTATAGTATATATAGATAGATATGGAGAGAAATATATAGTCATTTATATATAGTTGTTGACTGAATACATAAAGTTGCCGGAGCGTAAGATGTTCTTTTTCAGTGTTGAAAGTAGAAAGGTTTCATTTTCACTAAGCCAAGGCGAGGGAAGTCAGCTTTTGGTTTCTTTTCCTAGTAGACTCACATCAGCTCTGATTTTCGCCACCTAATTTCATCCTAATTACTTCTACATTTCCCCTCTGATTCCATTTTTCTCTGCCAAGATCCGAAAATCCAAAGTAAACTGAAATGAAACACCCTCGGCCGTCCCTTTTCTTTCTCTGCCTAGAATTTCCTCTTCCCTTCCTTCCATATTACTCAAGTCTTAGCTTACATTAGGTCATTTCTCTGCGTCTTTTCAACTTTCTCTAAGAATCCTTAGAATGTTTACGTCTGGTGACAGAAAACACCTTCCCCTTAAAATATATTGTTAGAAAAAACACGATAATTACACCATCCTTTTATCAAGACAATAAAATCTTGTTTTCTTCCACCTCCTTATCACAGTTGTAAAGAATCCTCCTATGATTTCCTTTGATAATAATCCAACGCCGCTTTTCAAACTACCTATTGAGAGTTTTCCTATAAATATATTAAGGGAAAGTGTAAAGAATGCGGAATTTCTTTATAGTTACTGTAAAATGTATCAATATAGAGGAGAAAAGAGAGTCAGGAAGCATTGGGGGCCATTCACCATTATGAATGAGTATGTCGCTTCAAGCTGGGACAACCGACAACCACTTTTTACAACTCTTTTCTCTTCCTCTCTCTCTCACTTGACTAGCAACACTAAGAAAGTCCTAGTCCGTCCAGATTTTAAGGAATGCTTTTTATGTCCAATGCTAACTACAACTCTATAGTTGGACTTTACCTAATATTATTGGCCATAGCTTTGACTTTTTACCGTCTCTCTCT
>JAAAYG020018510.1:3754-19648 GCA_009936455.2 Tomocerus minor
CGCACAGGTTAAATGTAAAGCGTGATATTATTATACTCGAGTTTCTATTACATGCCCAATAAGTAAATGATTGTGATAATTCTGATCATGCATAATATTTGTATATTTATTAACTATTTGTAAAGTTGTGCTCGCTTCTTCCGTCTTGCTTTTTTTCCTACGGCTCATTTGATACAGATGTGTCTATTATATTATGTATACTTGGTATAAATCGTACCATTTCACTTATTAAGAGTATGCAAACCTGTTTCCGCAATGATGTAATGTAAATTGTAATGCAACTGCAACTTGTACCTAACAAACTCCTCTCTCATATATATATACACACAGTATTATAGAGTGTATATAGGGGTATCTGTCTGTGATGATTGTGCATATATAGAGATAATAAGTGCAAAGAAACTCTTATCTCGAGCAGAACTCTGTGAGCTATGTGTAATTGGCGTTGTATAACCTTAAATTGTGGCTAGATTTATTTCATAGCATAATTAATAGGTAACTGTTACATAGGGAGCTAATTACGTTGCATTATTAGATAGTTAAATGAATGAAGGATATATAGAGTAAACAGAAGAGGGCTTTGTTGATGCTTGGACTGACTTGGTTCACTTGAATTCAGTTGAGTGCTGAAAGCATGAACACTTTTGTAGCGACGCACTCTTGTCTAATCTAAATACATAATTGTTCTAGTATTTTAATTTATTTTCAGGTTAGACTCTTTTTTCTGTCTTGATACTCTATACGTAACAATTATCCTTACTTTTAGTTTTCTTTCAAAAACCAGTGTAATGTAAACTAGATTTTGTGACAGAGCTTAAATTGCTTGGTGTACACGATTAATTTAACTCGACAGCTAATTACTTTTTTTTAATCGTCTATTTAGTGTCTTTTATATCATTTTGAACTAATAACAATAAGCAAGTAGTCATGCACAAGTAAAAGTTGCTGTTTTCTTGAGAATTAATTTGTAGTTTTGCTTTAGACTGAATCTAGACAGTTGTAAAGAGGATTAAGAAATCGGATGTAAATAAAATAGTTAGCGCTCTTGTTTTCAACTATGCCTTATGATTATTCTGTATAAGTGCAGATACAGAGAGGAGGAATAATAATAATAATTGTAGTAGAGCGGCATATACTACTTACTCACCTGTACACAAGAAAACGCATTGAATTCAAATTTTTTCAACCTCATTTCCACGCAACTGTGAAAAACGATGTGGTTTCTCTCTCAGAATTGTTTAGCGAGACTGATGCTTCTCGAGATAAGAGCTAAAAATTATATGACATAATAATGCATACATTAATAAACAAGCCTGTTAAAGCGTAATAGAGAGACGCTAAGTGCAATAAGGAGTCTTTTTATTAATTTTCATTAATTTCATTGATTACGTTAATTTACACACGTGAGTGACTGATAGTCCTCTCTTCGAAGGTTTACACAATTTACCTACTTCTGTTAGAGCAATAGTAATATTGGGTTTGACGAGAGAAGTTTTAATCGTCTGGCCCTGAGAGACAATGCAATAGCAAATATTTTGACTTTGTTCACGAAATGCTATTGAAAATTATGTAATTGGATAATTTACAACGCATTAATTTTGCCTTTGGGTTAAACGGCGAAAGTTGGAAGGTGAGATAAGAGCTTTTTCAAGGGATTTCTTCAGGTAGCTCTTCATTTACCTTCTCACATGTCAGTTCTCAAACGTCGTTAGTCGTTTGTCGATGAGGAATCAGCGGAGAAGCCATTAAGATGATTATGCACTAAATGTGATCTAGTATTTTACGTCGTAATTATATGGTTTCTTGCATTTTAAACTATTTGCCTTCGTTGCATTATTTTATTGCAGGTTTTATAACATTATTTACATCCAATAATCAGACTAATCGAATACAATGCCTTTGCTAAGAATGACATGCTACGATTGCTACGAGGTACGCTCGTATAATTAATAAGTTCGACCGAAATGACAGCAACAACGCTGCGGTTTCATGATGAAAATTGACTAGTTACACAATTTTGTTGATTGATGTGGAATGACAACTTCTTTAAAGAAGTTAGTTAATTAATCCTTTATAGAACAGAACGTGTTTCAGTAATATGTTTCAAGGTATCACACAGAAAACGTTTATTATTAAGATTTCCATATCTACTCACGGATCAATTACTACAATCTCTCTCTCTATATATATAGCTGAATATATGAGTCTAATGTGAATGTGCCGTCTATTTTATGACTTATGATTAATTAAATTTTATTTCGAGAGCAGATGACAGTAAGAATTGGCACGAGGAGCTGCATAACGCACAATCCAGATAAATTAACTCATTAGAGCATTTTGACATTATTTAGCCAATATTAGCTCAGAGCAGAGCAGAGTATGAGTTACTGTTGTAACGTGACATGACCTACAATAATTTATCTCGCACAATTCTCAGAAAGAAAAAAAATCTTGTTGCATAACAAATACATAATAGTGACAGATTTAAAAAGTGCAAATTAAATTGCAAGGTCAAATGAATGAGTTTTAGGCGCGTGAGAGGTGTGTTCGGTACCTGGTCAAAATATTATGTTCTTCCCTGGTTGAATAAAGTCCTTCTGCAATTTGACATACATCCATTCATTTATGAATGACTAAGAATTAGCATTCTCTATATACTGCAATTATTATTCTAAAAATCACTTGTAAAATTGCAATAATACGCACTGACTGTAACTGTTAGTGGAAAAAACGGATTGTTTTTTATGTTAAGCGAAATTATGTTGTAAATAGGAATTGTACGCAATTTTCGACATGTTATTTTGGTTGTTGAGTACATAAATGTATGTGGAAGTGCCTTATGATCATTCTGAAATTACATCAGCGTTGATTTTTAGTTTCTAGAATGCTAAATCTACAAGAGGCGTATCGTGTCCGATCTAATAAAACAAAGAAAAAGAAGACAATGATCTAACAAAGTTTATCCACGTGCAGAAATAAAAATGAAATGAAGGAAATCTTTGAAGCAGGACGTTGTCTGCTAGTAAATCCAACTTTATCTTTGCCATCTTGCATGTGCATTAGCGTCGACGTGTCAGATTACTATGCATATACCTAAATAACAAATGTTGAAGCGCCAAAAGATTTTATGCTCTTTTCATTCATCTTTTAACAAGATTAGCTTTAGGTACGGATCAAAGAAGTACTACTATATTCTTTTATTATGCGGATTTGCCTAACACCTTCACTCGTGTGCAGAAAATAGGTAAAACTCTGAAGTGCCTGCAAAACTACAAACACGTACTTAAATCCCAGAGACACACTTACCATGTAAATGGGCTAACCTCATAAAAAGTTCTGCTTATCACCGTTATCTGATCACCGTGATTAGTAATATATTTATAGGGTGCATTTAGAGTGAACATTTACTAATTGCTCTTGCAGATATTACTAATTACCATATGTAATGGCTCTATGTAAATCTTGAGAGAGATATAGTTGAAGTACATGGCAGTAATTAGAAGGAGAGTGCAAATGCCAAAAAAAGAATAGCGCGTAGTAATAACACAATAACCATAAAAAAGATAAGCACTTTCAACAATTACATGAACACAATGTAAGAGAAGCCAATGAAAGACGAAGAGAACTGTCGAGCCTACACTCTTATACTCACAGAGAATATATACAATGAATTGGGGGTCAGCCCTCTTACAAAAGAACAAACTAAGGAAATGTATCGTTCTCTAATGTGGTGTTTGAACAACGGAAATCATCGGGATTGCTAAAAAGCACTGAAAATGAAAATGAATGTGTAACACCAGCACTAACATGGATATATACTCTTTTGATACACAATTATGATGAGGATGATGGTTCTGTACGTATCAGTTGCATGTAATGTACGTACATAAGGCGATTCACTACTAACACGACTTGTCCTGTACTTTCAGTTGACTTTGGCTACTTTGTTGTCGTTACCTCGCTCGGTTGGCGTGAGAAGTAAAGGGCGGATCACAACTCTGGTCTTCGACTATATAAAGTCGTACAAACATCCTCCAAGTCACATTCAGCTCCTTACACTCCTTTACAACTCTTCTAAAACATTTTCTTGAGTTCAACTCATCTCCAAAAACCACTTCATCATGAACGCTGTAATTATTACAACTTTTTTTCATTCAAATTCTTGGGATTTTCTGTGTTCAACAAGCAAAGACTAAATTTTCAATTCTTCTTTTATAGTTCATCGTTGTTGTTCTTGCCCTCGCCAGCACCGCTTCTGCTGGAGTCGTCGGAGGTTTGGGCTATGCCGCTCCCCTCGGATACGGATACGGACACGTTGGTGCTGTAAGAATTCCACATGAATATTCCAACATTTCATAGCTCAGCTTCAAAATTTTCCACTAGACATTTTCTTTATGAATCGTTAATTTTTCCAGCTTGCCGTCGCTCCAGTAGCCAAGGCTGTTGTTGCTGCCCCAGCTGCCGTCTCTTACGCTCATGTCACCAAGGTATGTTTCTTGAAGACCAAAGATTTATATAATAGAATGATAACTTTTGGTCTTAACTTGAAGTTTATCTAATTCGTATGAATTTTGAATTTACAGACCTACTCCCCAGTTGTTGCCCCAGTCGTCGCTAAGGCCGTCGTCCCAGCTGTAATATTTTAAAATCATTTATGATAGAAAGTAGATTATATATACAGGGTTAAATAATCCGTGAAGTTGATTCATACAAAAGAGTATTATAATTAGCAAGTGAATTTAATATCAATGATTACTTATTCAAATCAAAGTATGGAGGTTACGGTTATGCTGGACTTGGTGGACTTGGATCTCCAGCCGTAATTAAACCATAATGAATTAACTGAATGAATTGTTTAACATTTGTGTATATAATAATAATATATATACATACGGTAATCTGCGAAGGCATAGAGTTGGATAATTTATAGTAAGTTGATTCAATGGGGGTGTACAAGTTTAATTGTAACATGTTTTCTATTTGTTACAATATTAGTATGGTTATGCTGGACACGGTCTTGCTGGATACGCTTCTCCAGCTGTAATTAAAATATATTGAATTAACTGAATAAATTATTTAGCTTTAGACATAATTTGTGTATTTTCAACTGACCAAGTGCGGTGGGTTCGGTCCCTATGTCTTCAAAGATGACTAATTGACATTTCTTTTTCTTTTCCCCTAACTATGAAAGATTGGTTATGGTTATGGTGGACAGGTCGGTCTTGCCCATGGAGTCGGTCTTGCTCACGGAGTCGCCCCAGTCGGTCTCGGATACGCCGGAGTTGCCCCAGTCGGAGTCGGATATGCCGGATACGGTTTGGGAGGAGTCGGAGTCGTCGGAGCTCATGGACTTTACTAAACTAATTTTTAGTACAAAATATTCCTACATATTTTTGATACTGTCCTATTCCCTACCCAACTGACACGTAGTTACCTCCACACCCTCAACTCATTATAACCCTAATGGAAGTCACATCTCATTCCATTCGTTCAATATTTAATTGTTAAAGATGCCCCTTTTATATGTATAACCCCTCACACAAGTATTCGAACATATTTTTGTATTTTTGGTATCTACCCTTCAACTTGGAGCCCATGCAATTCTTAACGTGTGAATTAAAATCAATCATTAAAACTCATCACATACTCACTTTCATTCATTATTAACCTTTGCAATTTACAGCATGCAACTTTGAGATAAAAATGCATTATTACTAGTATACTAAACACCACGAAGCTAGATTAGACTTTATTAGCTATTAACAGTTATCTTAACTAGGTAGTTCACGCTTGGCTGGACACAAGAGTTTATACTCTTGATTTTATACCGACATGCATCAACGCTAATAAAGCTGAAAGCCTTTCTTATGCAACTGCAACTCTCATTTCCAGAAACAACTAGACTAGCACCTAGTACGACAAGCATGAGAAAATCATACACTCTGAAATCCAAAGTGACAATGATGGTCTTCAATGAATCTCGATAGGAATTGGTTAATTACATCTTATGCACAATAGTAACAAGTGAAAAAATCGTCAAGTAGTAGCTTGTCATTAGCACTTTGAAAATCATAACTCGTAACTTCGTAATTGTTCAATGTGGTTACATAAAGCCAATAAAAGGAGGAGACCGTTTTTAATAATTTTTGGGCTTGAAATTCAGTCTAGTAGACTAACAGTAGGTGGAAAGGTCGAGAGAGTTGTTTCTTCACAAGAGCTGAAAATCTGTCAAAAATATTTGTGTATCATACAACAACATAATGGATTTAAAAATAGATTAAAATTTAAAATTTCCTTATGCAACACACATTCCTTATGCAATTTGCATTAAAACTGTTGTCTACTCTTTACATGTTAAACTTTCAGATAAGAGACGGAGGAACCGATTTTAATGAGAATTACACCCAATGAAATCCTAGAAACATTATCTACATTTTGGCTCATTCGAAATTTCGGGTAAATATTTTTAACACATACTAAACTAATGACATGTTGAAATTTATCGAAAATACACTATTTATTTTTAATAATAATAGAGCAACAAGCTATCCGAAATTTTGAATGGGCCAAAATGTTTATAATGTTTCTAGAAACGTACTGTTGTAATTCTCATTAAAATTGGTTCCGTGTGTACTGCTTGATTCAAAGAGTTCTGCGACAAGTTAAACAAGAAAAGAGTAGACAACCGTTTTAATGCAAATCTTATGGAATAATTAATTATTAATCCCGTAACAGCGATTCATAGTGGCATATAATAATATTCTGTCTTAGCATTGAAAGAATACTTTACACCTGCCATCTTTAAAACTTTATTAACAAATTCAAAATATGAAATTGTGTTATTCACATCAAAGTTTGATGTTTATTTCATGTTGATGCGAATGATGAGATATAGCTTTTTTTTAATACTTTACCATATTGTCTGAAAATAATCAAAAGAATTCTGAGCAACTTGCTGATATAATATAAAAAAAAACCTTACGTCTTAAAACCTAATTTTATTTATGTTATGCTTTTGTATTATGGAACTAATTTATTAATAAATAGTCGTTAATGCTAAATAACATTTTATACTGCTGTACAAGTGAATTTTAACGACTGCGTTTCATTTTCATACTCTTACAAAGTAATATTATTATTATTGGCCGCTATTCATAATTCCACACAGCTAATTGTACAAAGGGAAAAAAAACTCGCATGTAGTGGAGAGAAAGATGTAGAGATACACGATTTACTTTTTGACAGATCATATAATAATTTTGTAATTTGCTTCCCTTTTGGACTTAGCTCTATTAATTTGATACTTAGAGCTCCATAAAATTTAAAATAGTGTGAGTACATAGATATAGGAGAGTATATTATTATTAATAGTATAGAAAGTACTATTCTGCAATTCATTCCAGATAATATATAGATGTATTTTAAGTACATTTACTGATACGTTCTCGTCTACGATAGTGAAAGGTTATGCAACTTCATTAGCCATTGTGCCAATTGTAACATTTTATCCACATTAACTTCTCACGTGCACACAATGTGTCTATTAAATTAAGATACGATGACTAGAGATGAAGTGTAATGCATAGATTTGCACTTTGTACTATTATCTTAGTATTGATACATCGTAATAAATATTATAGCTTTTCGCTCAAGAAAAATCCTGATTCTGCCATATGCATATGGTAATATAGGACTTGCAGAGTTTTAAAAAGTTTAGCATATACACATTCTACTATAGCAATACGCTACCAAATGCCACAAAGTCAATGGAGAATTATACGTTAACACTGAAATTAAGATAAGCAACTGTTACATTTGTAGTTATTCGCGGTAAAGAAGGCTGTAAAGTTTTTCTTTTTGCCAGTTACAATGTATACTGTCCCATTTAAATGCAAAGAGTACTGGCTTTACAGAAAAGAACATTTTCATAACATTTGCATTGTCTGAGCAAGGAATCGACACATGTCTAGTATTTTTTCTACACGGATGACTTCGTATCCGTTTTTTATGTACTCCTGGGTGCCCGTCGCCTTCAGAAAACAGTACATCTCACAATTATGATCTTAAGAGTATATAAACCGCATGAATCCTTCTCCAAAGTCACATTCAACTTCTTACAGTCCTTTCATCTCTTCTATCAAATCTTCTTGAGTTTCACTCTCCCCTCTTCAAACTTCATCATGAACTCTGTAATTAAATATTACAATTCAATTCCATTTTACAAATTTTCACAAAATAACATCTCCAATAACAATTCCTAACTTTTCATCATTTATTATACAGTTCGTCGTTGCCCTTGTTCTCGCTGTCGCTGTCAGCGCTGCTTCTGCTGGAAACGTTGTCGGTGGACTCGGCTTAGTCGGATCCCCCGTAAGAATTCCATTCATCAATAAAATGTATTCTTGTTTTTGAGGAATTGAAACCAATAATTTGTTTGTTTTTTCTTTAAATTTAGCTTATCGCTCCCAGAATCGTCTCCCCAGTAAGCTACCCACTATTTTAAAATCTTTGTTTTTGACATTTGAAAATCTGAAAATATTCTAACAATGACTATTTATTTGTAATGTAGCTCGGACTTGGTCTTAACGCCGGACTTGTTTCCCCCTACGGTCTCGGAGTTGGAAGCTACGGACTCGGAGTTGGAAGCTACGGACTCGGAGCTGGACTCGTCGGATACAACGGACTCGGACTTTCCCGCGGAATCGTTGGAGTCAACACCCTCGGAGTCGCTCCTTTGGGTTTGGGTTATGGTTATGGTGGTCTTGGTGGAGTCCGTTTGGCCAAGGGAGGACTTATCCTCTAAATCTTTAACTCAAAATTTCTGAAGCCATTCTAAATTGTAGTTACCTTAGAACATCCTGCTGTGATCTAGACACAATATTCAAAGTCTATTCAAATTCAAATATCATTATCGACTGACCCTGTTACAAATTAAGACATTTTTAAAATGGTCGCATAATGTATAAATTTCCAATTATTTTTGTTATGTTTTCGGTATCTGCCCTCTAATTAAATATGACAAATTAATCATCTTAATGAAGTCGTGTGTTTCCAGTGCATTATTTATTTAAAGTAGACTACTGTTGATTGGTAATTTGACATTCATTAGCGAAAACAGCATACGAATACAAGCATTAATACAGGATTGAAATGTTTCAATCATTCATGTGGCCAGATTTAGGGCAAACATATAAAGTCAGTTTCTTATTATACATCTAGCACAATTTTTATAATCTGATACCTTACAAAATAAAAGTAGGATTGTCATGTACTAGCTAGAGTTTTCGAAAAGGAAACCCCAAGAATCCTTTGGTAAACAAACATAATGCATATTACTAAGCTAAGCATCCAGGATCTTCAGAGATTGAATAACTTAACAAATAGTCTATTATGGGATATTTTTCCTAATTCGATTTTGTTTAGTACAACTTATGCATTGTATTATATAGCCTGCTTGACCCTTTACAACTTCCAAGGAGAGCGACACCTAGAGCACAGTTTAATTTTGATAATTCTATATCAAATTATGCTAATATTGTCTCTCGTATCGTATATCTACTAATAGTGCAACACAAAATGGTAAACATGGCTTTTATGGTTAAATAGATTAAACAATATGTAATTGCATGACCCAAGATGTTAGAATCGAGGATTAAAACCTTCTACAAATAGTATGGTGTTTATAAGCACAATTAGTTGTATAACATTTTTAGATTTAGATTTTTCAACCTATTACTACGAGTACAATAGTAATAGCATGATAAAAAATCTTTAAAAACAGGTTGCTGTTTCACTCACAATCTAGACATTATTTACTATAACTCTACATTATGAAGTCAATGTAATTCAGCCTATGGAAAAGTTTTGGGGCCTTCAACACACAATCAATTGGCCTTACATTTTCAATGAATTTTGAATTCTTTGCAATTTTCATTTCTAGCATGATGTATACTAAACATTAACTTTTGATACTATTTACTTATATTGATCCTGAACAATCTGAAAAATATTCATTATTTTCGACCGTTTTCAATCTGCAATCTTATATGCTTATGGTCATATATTCATATAGCCATCGCGTTATTTTCTTCTCTCTCAAAAACATTTGGATCCCTGTCGGCAGTAATGTAGGATTTTCTGAGTATCAACAAGATAACTTATTTTCCAATTGTATTGTCATTTCTTGCAAAAACGACAGTAATACTAATGCGTAATATCATAAGCACAGGTAAGTGGCATTGTAAGTTTTCAAATCCTATACAATGACATCTGTACACGAATGGTATAAATTAACCGTCGTGGATTAGTTTATACGTTAGCTTCCCATGCAGTCCCTTTTTGAATTGATTGATTTATTATTAAAATGTACAGAAAACAAACCTACCTGGTACCATTTGATACGTTTTAGATATGGACACTTGTATTTTTTTCAGAACAATAGCCCGTAAGAAGTTGTAGTACAAGATTTATTGTTAGATTCATGGAGGTTATCACTTGAAATTCAATGTGGTGTGATAGGATTTAAAGCTTGAGCTCCTTCAAAGCCTCATTTCCTTATGGTATTGGCATTTCAGTGCATAAATTAACATGGTCTGTGGTCAGCAGTGCACGTTAAGTGCACATGAGCTCTTTGTTTGCTTAGGTATTTTACATAAAAATTATCTGCATGAAAGATGTCCTAATTATAGACTAAATGATTGAAATGAAATCTCATGTAACGATGTGCAATGTTAACTACAATATCTACATAATATGCTTAAGGACACAGCTGCACACAAATAGCAAGTTGCTGCTTTGCAACTTTTGCATCATTCACAAGGTGTAAATTCATAAACGCATGACTTAATTTTTAACCCAAGATTGCACTGCGAAATAGTGATCCCCAGAATTAATATTGCTATACTTGATAAATCACGTAGGTATTGCTATTTAATATAGGGCAAAACTCAAGTGTAAGGCTTGATTCTTCGAGTATATAAATCCCCCAAGTGATCTTGCTAATGCACATTCAGCTTCTTACAGTCCTTTACAACTGTTCTACAACATTTTCTTGAGTTTAACTCACTTCTTTTTCAAACCTCATCCAAAATGAACGCTGTAATAAAAAAAATTTTTTAAATCCGATTTTCTACCATTTTATTTATCCAAAAGACGAAAATCTAATTTTTCTTTAATCTTTTTCCAACAGTTCGTCGTTGTTGTCCTCGCTTTGGCCGCCTCTGCATCGGCTGGTGTAATTGCCCCCGCTGCCGTAAGTGATGCAAAATAAATTATCCCTCGTATTAATTAACGCAATAATATTTTCATGGAAAATATCTAATAGAAAATCCTTAATTTTGTTTGAACAGGTAGCCGTAGGCCCCGCCGCTGTCAGCTACACCGCTGTTAACAAGGTTGTCACTCCAGCTGTCGCTGCTGTTGCTGCCGTTCCAGCCGTCGCTGCCGTCCCAGCCGTAATGCAAAATAATGAATAAAATTAATTAGATCATATAATATAGCTCAATTTTCGATATTTATCCCTGATTTAATTGACTTAATATTTTTGCAAGATATTTAATTTTTGATTTGTTCTCTTTACCTAACTAAGCTTGGTTATGGCTATGGACAGGTCGGTTATGCTGGTGTCCCAGTTGGTCTTGGAGCTGTCGGACCAGTTGGTCTTGGAGCTGTTGGACCAGTAGGACTTGGATATGGATATGGTATCGGAGCTCGTGGAATCATCGGAGCTGGTGGACTCATCGGAGCTCGTGGACTCATCGGAGCACCTCTTGCCGGATATGGATATGGTGTCGCCCCTATCGGCTATGCTGGAGTCGGATATGGATTGTATTAATCTATTAAAATAGTACAAATAGTTCTTTACATTTGATACTACAATCATATTGTAAACCAAAATAGTCAGCATACAGCATATTTACTATCCTAAAGTTCTAATGCGAGTCCCCAAAATAATGTTATTTCAAAAGCCATACTGAATTGTTGCCCCAATTCTTTTTACTTATGCAATCATGAATTATTTCCCCTATATTAATCTGTTATTTTGGTGTTATTAAATCTTGTCCCTCAGTTTGTTGTATCAAATGAGAAATAATAAAAATAAAAGTTTGACATGAAACCACATATTTGTACTTTGCACTCGTTAGCATCTTATTTAGTTTTCATGAATTGATGAGTACAATCATATCCTCGGCAATTAATTCATCAACATCATCATGAAGTGCCCATTGTTTGTGGGAATAAGGCATTGCATAAATTAGGGCTTTGCCGCATATTCTCAAATGTTAAGATAGCTTATTTCACAAATATTACAATAAAGACATATACGAACAAAAATGACGCTACATCTCAACCGTTTCCGTGTGCGAATAATTTTCAAAATTTTCATACATAGAATTTTAATTTAAGCATCTTACTTATTTGAAATTTTGAATTAAGTAGCATGCTTTGCATTTATTGGTGGAGCATATTAAGGCAAAAAATAATGTCAATGCTTGTCACTTCCAATAAACACAATTTATCAAAAGACTTAAACAATTAAAACAAAATCCAAGGTCCAACCCAAGTTCAAGGGATTAAACCGAAACAGAAATTTTTAACAAAATTATTCGAATGAAGTTGGATGAAACGAAATTTCTCGTCAATGACTATGAATGTTAATCAGAGAACAATATATAGGTAGTGACCCTAATACACACAATAATTCCATTACTGTTAATTTAAATGGAGAAGTTAGTGTTATAATTGATTTATTTTTATTCGATCCACGAATAATTAAGATGCCCTTCTAAACCACAGCAGAAAGATCCATAAATCCACAAGTATTCAATTGCAGACATGTGCGTGGAATATAATAATCATTAGTTACGTATTTCAGCAATGAAGAAAAAATGTCACCATTTCTGTTTCACAAGTTTCTGAAAATGCAGTAAAAATGATGACTACAATTTTCCAGCTTAAAAGAAAGAGAATAAGATGGATGTAACAAGTATTGAAATACTCGTGAAAGCATTAAATACTTATCATTTACAATTTTGATTTTCATTTTCGATTCAGCTAATAAGTGATCATTAATGTTTATAGAACTGACAAGAACGTCTTCACGCCAAGTTTTATTGTCAAAACAGAAAAACATTTGTTAAAAATAGCACAACTCTTATCGACACAGCAAAAGTACGGCTGAAGCCAAGAAAATAATAAAATTATATAACTAGGCATAGAACGTAATAAAATCCACGCATGTTTGACAAGGTGCGCACAGTAATATCGGCACTCGGTACTGAATAGTATTCAGTAGTATTCAGTGAATAGAGGTACACTTCCTATAGGAAGGGCTTAAACACTAAGCACACTTGTATGGATAAAGCTATAGCTATATAAACTTCTTATTATACATATATAAGAAGTAGGGCATACATAGATTAATAGGCATTGTTTCAATGTCTTGAATATATTTATATATATCTGCTGTTGCTCACAATCAGTGAATTACTTCTTAAGGTACAATGAGCCAAATTAAGAGAGACACAGTTGAAATCTGTAGTATTTTCATTTCCAAAATCAATTATGGAAGAATATCAAGCATTCTTTTGGCATTATACACATCTCGCATGTATTGTATAAATATTAAAAGCTTTCCTATGCTGTTGCCTCCATTACATACTTCTAAAACGTATCTTTTGTGTATTAGAGCAATACAAATATGCAATAGATGCTAGGTACATGGTACATTCATTGCAAATCCAAATCAACATTTTTTCATTCACTTAGTATCAAGTATATTAGATTCAAAAACATCACATATAAAACTAACAACTATTATATTGATAAGTCTGTTGAGCTGTTCTATTCTAAATAGTAATTAGTAAAGCAAAGAGAAGTTCATGTTTTATAATATGGTCAGCAGATAACAATAGATAACAATTTGTAGCAGTGAAAACTGCTGTCTATGTACGAAAAAAATGTCTCAAGAGTGTTATAGTAGGAGGAAGGTGATTAATATGTATTAAATAGTGTAAGGATCATTGCAAATGAGAAGGTGCCTCACTTACATCGTTACACCTTACACTATTCGAGTATAAAAATGGAAATAATTGGCATTTAAATCACATTCAACTTCTTACAGTCATCCACCACTGTCCTACAATATCCTCTTGAGTTTCACTCTCCACTCCAACCAACTTCATCATGAACACTGTAATTTTAAATTAATCATTTTTTCTAAATTATCTAACAGTTTAATGGAGTACAAACAAAAGTGAATTCAATGAAATAAAAATCCATTTTTTGAAATCTTGCAGTTCGCTGTTGCCGTTATCTTCGCTGTCGCTGTCAGCGCTGCTTCCGCTGGAGCTCTTGGCGGAATTGTCGCTGCCCCAGCTGCCGTCAGGTATATACTACCGCATAATTGTATAAGTCAAAAGAAAAATGAATTTTAATATGAATGATTAATAAAAATGTGATTCCCCTGCAGCTACACCCAAAGAGGTCAATCTTATGCCCCTGTCGTCGGAGCTGTTGGTGTTGCCCCAGTTGGTCTTGGAGCCGTAGGACTCGGATATGGAGCTGGTCTCGGAGCCGTAGGACTCGGATACGGAGCTGGTCTCGGATATGGAGCTGGTCTCGGAGGTCTCGGATATGGAGCTGGTCTCGGTTTGGCCAGAGGTTATGGTGGACTCGGAGCTGGTCTCGGTTACGGAGCTGGTCTCGGCGGTTTGGGTTATGCCGGAGGTCTCGGATATGGTGGTCTCCTTTTGTAAATTATTACTTTACAACCCAGATCTATATATTTTTGTTACTAAAACATGTTAAATTTGAGTTATATACAGTGATACATTCATTCCTAAAAATTATGCATCTCAATGCTGCCATATATGTATGTACTATTTGAACTATTATTATTCACACATCAAATTTAAAACAGCATTTCGAATTCTGAAAACCTAATGTGTGAAAATAAAACAGAAATTATTTTACATTGAAATACTTGGCTCCACTTTTCTTTGCATACACATTACACTATCACTATCATCCTTAAATTCTCATTCTAAATCAAAGAAATAACAAATCAACCTTTGCTTAACAAACATCTACGTATCTGCAGAAAATATTCATACTCTTATTTTGTAGAAGTCATCTGCCTTTTTGGTTATAGGACAGATCACCAAAAAATCGATCGGATTGCTCTCTTCTGAGAGGGGTCAAAGTTGCAATCAGCTTCACTTGTAACAACGGAAAGGTATAAGGAGTCCTTGACAGGACTCTGTGAGACATACTTCTCGACAAGAATTTTGGCGAAAAGAGAGTAATTCCAAATGCAAAATTTTCCGGATTTGGGAAAACTTACTAAGTTGCAAAAAATATAAAATTTTCCTAGGGCACAGGTTTCGGATTTATGAAACTTTGTCTTTCTAAATACATGATAAAAATCAACATATATATTTTCAATGTATTCCCCTTACTCCAAAAAACCCTAAAGTGTTATTAAAGAATTTTATTTTGGAGTGTTGGAAACCTGGGTCCTCGTGAAATTTGAAATTTTTTTAATCCACTACTCTACATAGTCTACATAACGCCTCGCCGTTATCCTTGAACCAGGGATGGAATTCGTGTCAACTCTCCTGAATAAGTAGGAAGATATACCAAATAGTGCAACCGAGGAAGTTACGTTTGCGTTTGGTACTGAGTTTGATACATACAGCATATTTCAGAGACGTTCGATCGCAATCCACACGAAGAACATCCATGTTTGCTATGTACAGGGTGTAGTGTAGCTAAATGAATGATCCAAACTTTTAGATGACTCCCAATTGCAATCAGTGCTGTGACGTCATAGCGGGAGAGGAGCACACGCACAACGTTCCGCTGTGACGTCATAGCGGGAGAGGAGCACACGCA
>JAAAYG020018521.1:35265-58067 GCA_009936455.2 Tomocerus minor
AACCAAATAAACATCAGTATTGTCTTTGAAGAATTAAATGCGTATAATTTTTTCTAAGATTTGTCATCTCAAACAACCGTCATCATCTGCTGTTTGTACATGATAGTTTGCTCTTTGCTAAGGTCACAATATAGAAATTGAGTACAATGGTCCATTATTTTAATTACTGCAATATTACCTCTGTTTATCATAAAAAATAGACATAAAATAAAATTTAACAGAGACAACAATAATAATTATATAAATCTGAGCTTGAAAGTCTTGAATTGCTCGCTTGTTAAAACTAGTTACAGAGATAAGCGCAGGGAAAAACAAAATGAAACTTAGGAAGAAAGTAATTAAAGGGAAGTAGAGCATTTATTAATTTTTAGATAGGCAAATCTGATAGAATGATAGAAAAGGCTGTGTACTCTTTCCTATTTCGGCCTCCTGCGTAGTTTACTTAAAGATTTAGTAAAAGAAAAGTAATTTTGTGAATAAAACTGAGTTAAGATTTGCAATAATTAATGCGCATTAGGAATGACTAGTTTGTATGCGTTGCTAAATATCGAAAATAATCAAGAGATTGTACTTATAACGTAATGAATCATTTAGTTTAGTACGTAAAAACTAAAACTTACCAAGAAATAAACAAAATGGTAAATAGTATTTATGTATGGACTGGAGTCTAGGAAAACTACTCGCTGCGTTTATAAATTTTGTTAACTAGAATATAAATTAAAATTATGAGAAAGATTGCTAAAAATTATGGAAAGGTTATTACCGGATGAGGCAATCAGATTAGTCTTTCTTTAGTGATGTGTACAATCAAATAGAACAGTAAGTATTTGTCAGCAGGTCAGAAAGTCAATACTTACTTTTACACTTTACTAACTATACGTACGTGAATGTTATGTGCATGACTATGACTTGACTGTCTGACTGTGTAAAATGTACATTAGGGTGAATACGCCTGCTGAAATAAACGGCGCTCCCTACCGTTCTGGCTCCAAATCAAAGATGATTCACTCACATTCACTCACACAAATACAAATAGGCACCATAATACAATCACAAAATCACAGTCAGCTCACATACTGGGAACATATACAAAATGTAACATAACAGAACATGAACTAACATACTGACATTAGGGTGACAGGGCGAACAGAAACACACAGAATGAGACTATTATTATAGACAGTCATATAGAATTGATACAATTCCCAAATATTTTATTCAAAGTCGTGTCATCCCAATTAATGCACAGATACGTGCGAAAAAGAACATTTTGCAAAGCAGGAGTGAGTTTAGTTAGAACGGAACGCGACAACGTTAGTTAGGGTTAGGCATGGGATTAGCGAAGAGGATAAATCTCAAGATAGTTAGTTAGGTATTAGGTTATCAGTCGAATATTATTAACTACGGTGAGGTGAGCAGCTATGAGTGAGTCATACGTTTAAATGTCACAAAATAATTGACTCATTTTACTTACCCATCTCATTTTTACACGATTTCATGTCTAATTCCAATAGCCATTCCGTCAGCTGTTCCCCAAGTATTTACATAAAATTTACATTTTCATATTAATTTTTCATTTAAATATCGATGTGATTATGTATTTACCTGTATGCAATCTATTCATTCCTCCCAGGCGTTCCAGACAATTGCAGACTATACTGCATTAAAATCAATTTTCCAAAAGCTGTCAATGTACCTGAGTTGCTGTCTCTACAGGACCAACATTCCTTCACATAAAAAATTATTCCAAACGTGGCCCATGCTCTCTTTGTACCTGATTGACTCTGTATTTACTCTTCTCACACGAATTGTCACAAAATACAAATTCAGTGTTAGCAGTTCACTGGTAATTATACTAGCACTTTCTATATGCACGTACAGGTATATGTATTTATGTAGGTTATTAAGTTTTATTTAATTACTTAAATATTTGTAGAGATATGTGGTTAATGAAATGTGCCTCTTTTGTCTTTTACATCAGATTATCCTGATTTTTTCCGAAATAATATTATCCTGATGCCCTATATTTATGACTTTGTTTACAAATGCAAGTTAACTACACTGTCCAGCAGACGTATATAACGCTACACGGGTATTTTAGAAGCACTCAATAACCGTAAACGGTCTGTTTATGTGTTTATGGACTATATATGATCCGTAAGTTTAACTGTCAAATACCAACACAGTTTTGTCGAACTGGCAATAATCTTGAACTGTCATCGTCTTTACTCTTGACTTATTGCACTGCAACTAACATTCCTCCTGAGTCCTGGACTTTTTATTACCTGGTATTAATAGAGCTACACATATGTCTTATCACTTCTTCTTGTAAATGTATGCTCTGACAATGCAGCTTTCTCGGATCGATTTTTAGAAGTTATGTTTTATAAATTACTACGAAACTTACAATTCTCTTCTCAGTGGGTTTAAGAAAGTATCGGGAGTGGGTAGCTTAGATTTTGATATCAATTCTAATTCTCAACACCAATAGTCTCAATATTTGTGCTACATACCTTTATCGTATGTATTATGTATTGTTATTCCTTTCTGTGCATGTCAAGTACCTACGCGAAATATTAATAGTCAATAAAATTGCGAGATTAATATATCCCGTAAAACACAATCATGGAAAATGTGCTTTTCATTTTATGTAGTTCACAAAAGTAGGTTACATTTGTTAAATACGTTTTATTGTGTTAATATACCTATTGTTGTAGGTGCCTACGTCATAAAAGAGTGAAAGAAAGTGTTTAAAAATGATATGAATGTCTATGAAACTCAAAGCTACATTTTATTTGTATTTGTCGCATTATAGGTAACTGTGTTGCGGCGAAATCGTCCGGCTGTCACAATTGCCTTGGCATATTGACATTGAAATAGTAACTTTCGAAAAGCTGTAAATTGCGTAAGTGTTTGCACCATCCTCAAAATAACCAATTCATTCGTAAATAGAAGTCCAAACTTTGTTTGATGCAACCGTAAAGCATTAATAAAGTTATAAAACTCTAATATAATTAAAACCCTCTATTCTAAATACTCTTATTTGAATAGTCCTGATCGAAAATGGCGTCTAAAGAAAATATGTACACGAAGGGTACTAGAGTTTGGCTCAGTGACCCCGGAAAAGTATGGAAAAGTGCTGAAGTTACCGAAGATTACAACAATTCTATTCTGACAGTTATCGATGAAGAAGGACAAGTATGTTTTTTTGTGAATTTCGCTTGTTCACTTTAAATTTTCTCGATTCAATCATTTACATTGTTTAAATTAATGCTAATTTGTTTCACTAGGCTATACGGCTAGAAATTAAAGATGCAAAGTCGTTACCTCCTTTAAGAAATCCCGACATATTGATTGGTCAAAATGACTTAACCTCGTTGTCTTATTTACATGAGCCAGCTGTCATGTACAACTTAAGTTACAGATTTTGTAACAACAATTGCATTTACACCTACTGCGGTATTGTGCTGGTAGCTATCAACCCGTATGAAGATATGCCTATTTACAATTCTGACACAGTTTGGGCTTACCGAGGTCAAGCAATGGGAGATCTTGATCCTCATATATTTGCAACAGCAGAAGAAGCGTACACAAAAATGGAAAGGTAATATTTTCATTAAATATCGCTTAAGATTAGTAACTCAATGTTTTACAAAAGTAATAGCATGAATTTCAAAACAGGGATGGTCGAGACCAAAGTATAATTGTAAGCGGAGAGAGTGGAGCTGGGAAAACTGTTAGCGCAAAATATGCTATGCGTTATTTCGCAACTGTTGGAGGTTCAGAAAATGAAACGCAAATAGAACGGAAGGTGATCGCGTCCAGCCCTATCATGGAGGCTATCGGAAACGCAAAAACGACAAGAAATGATAATTCCAGTAGATTTGGTATGTATTCGCGTTTTTATCAGTTCAGTTGTGTCAGTTATGTAAAGCTCCTTAATAATATTTCTTTATGGAATGTATTCGAGCTCCGAAAAGCATCAAAGAATATTTTATATGATAATTTCAGGAAAATATGTGGAGTTACATTTCGATAAGAAGTTTGGAATAATGGGAGGATCAATGAGGACGTATTTGCTGGAAAAATCCCGAGTTGTATTTCAATCGGAGGAAGAGAGGAATTATCATATATTCTATCAAATGTGTGCATCCAGGAACAGTCACTCAGAAGTGAGTGATTTGTTTCTCGACGTATCAGACAAATTCCAATACACAAACCAAGGAGGAAATGGAGTCATTGACGGAGTCTGTGACAAAAGGACCTTCATTGAAACTGTCGAAGCTTTAACTCTCCTAGGATTTGGCATTGACTACAGAAGAAATCTTTTCAAACTTCTAGCTGCTATTTTACATCTAGGAAACATTCAGTTTTTATCTTCAAACGACAAAGAAGTGGCCAATATAGCAGTAAGTTGGTTTGTAACATCAATTTAATCAACTTAAATAGATCAACATCAGTTGCTGACATATATCACATCACGACACCTCATAACTGAAAATGTATATTTATGAATTTGCAGAAAGACGATGAAGATTTGTCGCATGTTTGCAACCTCCTTTCTCTTGACTTTGACAATATGCGAAGATGGCTGTGTAATCGAAAGTTAGTTTCGGGTAGGGAAGAGTTTATAAAAACGATGAGCGCGAAAGAATGTACATCAAGTCGAGATGCTCTTGCTAAAATGTTATATGCTGAAGTATTCAACAACATCGTAGACGGAATCAACAAATCTCTGAAAACAGACGCACCATCAAACCGATTTATAGGCGTTTTGGATATTTACGGATTCGAAACGTTTGAAATCAACAGTTTTGAACAGTTCTGCATCAATTACGCCAACGAAAAGTTACAACAACAATTCAATCAACATGTGTTTAAATTAGAGCAAGAAGAATACGTTAAAGAAGGGATTGAGTGGACTTTTATTGAGTTTTATGACAACCAACCCTGTATAGATTTAATAGAAAGTAAGTTAGGAATTCTTGATTTACTTGACGAAGAGTGCAGAATGCCTCAGGGATCTGATCAATCTTGGGCTCTCAAACTTTATGCGAAATGCAAGAGATTTGAACAGTTCAATGTACCAAGAATTTCTGACCACGCCTTTATCATCATGCATTTTGCGGATAAAGTTACATATCAATCAAGTGGTTTCCTTGAGAAAAACAGGGACACAGTTCTACTGGAACAAATTCAAACGGTTCAGATGTCTAAGGTATTTATTACATCTTTTTTAAAAGTTTGTCACATTGCATTAAAGCGATTATTATTTGAAAATTCTGGCTTTGCTTTAAGAACGAGTGGCTACTTGATATACTGCACGTAAACGATCCTGCACCTAAAGCTGTCAAAGGCAAAGGAGCAGCTCCTTCTGGAACACTAACGCGGAAGAAAACAGTTGGAAGCCAGTTTCGTGACAGTTTAACCTTATTAATGACCAGTTTAAATGCAACAACACCCCACTATGTAAGATGCATCAAGCCAAACGACGAAAAATTGGCGTTTGTGTTTGACCCTCATCGTGCTGTACAACAACTCAGGTACTTTATATAACGATTTAAAGTCATAATTGGAGTATGATACAAACGTAGATTTTGAAGTTCAATTCCCGTCTTTCAGAGCCTGTGGTGTCCTTGAGACAGTAAGAATTAGTGCAGCAGGTTTTCCCTCTCGGTGGACCTACCAAGATTTCTTCAGTCGATACAGAGTTCTTTGTCATTCCAAGGATGTCAATAGATCCGATTACAAGTCTACTTGTGAAAACATAGTCCAAAATATAATGGAGGTAAGCGGGATTGCCGTACCTCGTTTAGCGTTATCACTTTTACATTTAACTGTAACGTTGATGTAATTAATTCAATCTCTTAGGATCCTGACGACTACCGGTTTGGTAGGACAAAGATATTCTTCCGCGCGGGTCAAGTAGCGTTCATGGAAAAGAAGCGTATCGAAAAGTTGCGTTACTGTGGCGTTATTATCCAGAAGAATGTGAAGATGTGGATCTACAGGAATCGTTACAAGAAAATCAAACAGTCCGTGAGCTTATTGCAGCGTTATGGACGTGGTCTTCTGGCTCGTCGCACTGCTTTGAAACTCAGACAAACAAGAGCTTCCATAATAATCCAGAAATATCTTCGTCGATTCATTGAACAGAGAAGATACAAACAGATTCGAGCATTAACCTTAGGCCTCCAGTGCGTGAGCAGAGGATATTTGGCACGGAAAAAGGCTGAAGGCTTACGCAGAGTCAAAGCAGTGGTTGTCATTCAAAAATATACAAGGGGATTCTTGGAAAAACAAAGATACAAGAAATCTCTTGCAAATATTGTCACGGTTCAAAGTTGTATTCGAAGATTTTTGGCGAGACGAATGTTTAAGAAATTGAAGACAGAAGCAAGAAGCCTTGAGCATGTCAAAACGCTTAACAAGGGTCTGGAGAATAAAATTATATACCTACAGCAAAAAATGGACGAAATTGTAAGATATGCTGGGTTTATATATTATTTTCTATCTCCGTTCATTGATGTAAAGGTGCTGTAATTTTTTATTTACTTATACTTTTTACAGACAAAGGAACATAGTGCTACGAAAAATGTGGCTCGGGATTACAATAACATAAAATCCGAATTAGAACATCTAAAACCAATTGAAATTCAGTATAAAAAGGCCTTGAAAACCATCGAAGAATTAGAGGATGCTAAAGCTAAATTGGAAGTACAGCTCAAAACAGAAATAGACGAGAAGGTGGATTTAGTCACATGGAAAAACAAACTGGAAGAGGAAAAGAAAGCTATGAAATTACAAACAAATGAACTGGAGAAACGAATCGATGATGACACTAAGCAATTGAACACATTGAGTGAATATCAGGAAGAAATTCAAAAATTAAAAAATAATATGAATCTACTTGAAAAGGACAGAGAAAGTGAGCAAGTGGCGTATCAACAGCTTCTTAAAAAATTCCACAGTGCAGAAGGAAAGATCTCTACTTTGGAGCAGGTACATTTTATCTTGTTTAGTCGGGCCATATTTCATATATTTTCGTGCTAATCATTTTTATGGACAAAAATTTCATATTGTTATGCATTTTTTATCCTGTGCTTTCACTATCAGTCTCGATCGAGGCAACTAAAAGTAAGTTATAGCCCATCGGTAAAACTGCTGATTGGTATTTAAAGAAAATGAATGTGCGAGAAAAGTGGTTAACATAAATTATACTGTGCATTACAGGGAGGAGGTACATCTGGAAAGTCGCCAGTTCCATTACCGAGGCGGACAATTAAAGAAGAGCCTAATAATTCTAATTTCGACTCAGGTATGGGTATGGGTGACAACAAGAGTTTCGTACAAGACGATATAGGCCTTGTATTGCTTCTCCAGCAAAAGCTGACAAATGTAGAAGCAGAAAGAGATGCTTTGCAAAAATTACAAGATAAAGATGAAATGTCACCGGAAGGTGATAAGAGGCGCACTCAGGATCTAATTCGAGTAAGCTCATTAATTCAATGACCCTCCTCTAAATTGCATAGCTGCATTCTTTTACAATGGAATGTTATTTCATTTTTCAGCTTCAAGAGCTTGAAATGGAGAATGCTAAATTACGGGATGACTTGCAACGTCTCAGAAGTTCCATTGACATTGGAGTAAATCCAAAAGAGGAATTATATCGGCAGTTCAACTCGATGCAAGAGGAATTATCTCGCAAGAGGGAGGAATCGATACAATTACGAACAGTATTGGCTAGTCCAAATAAAACCAAATTAAATGGAGACGATGAAGATGAGATCGGTCTGATTCTTCAAACGCAGAAGACAGTCATTCAGCAGCTGGAGAAAGAATTGCACGTGGAAATAACTGATAGACTCGACAAAGAAGGAAGGCACAAGGCGGAGATTGAAAAACTTCGGCAGGAAAATATGCTTAAAGATGAAATGTTGGCAGGAACGTTGAAGAATGAAAATGCTGACACTAACAACACTCAAGCCTACTTAACTCATCAAACTAAAAGACTAACCAAAGAAAATTTGGTCAGTAAACTCTTTGGCATATATTCAAATACCAGATCTCACTTTATTTCATAGAAATGAATTCACTACTGTTAACATTGTGCTGAAATAGATTATTATTAAGTGTGCGTTAATCAGCTACCGTAAAGTATAATGACACAATTGCCAACGTAAGCGAATACAAATGCAACTATTTGTATTCGCTTGTATTTGTAAAGCTTGAGATCTGGTATCTGGTGTAATATATGTCATCTAGCCAATTACTTTTTATATTATATTAATTTTCAAATTAATGTTATCCGTGCACAATGGTGTATGCATACGTTCCTATAATTTGGGTATCTATTGTTACTTTAATTAGGACTTACGTGACAAAAACAATAAACTAATGATGGAATTGCGTCGATTGCGATCCAACGAAGACAATAATCTTAGCTTGGAAGACCCTACTAGAGAAATGAATTTGAATGCCGTTGTTCGAAAGAAGGAAAGGGAGTACTCTGGAATGCTGGAATACAGAAAAGATGACGAAATTAAGATTTTACGAGCACTTATCTTAGATTTACAGCCTGCTATTGCACTTTCAGCACTTCCTGGTCTTCCTGCATACGCTATCTTTATGCTCATCCGTTATACTGACTACCTCAACGATGACGATAAGGTTATTACCTATAAACTGTAATGGCTACGTTTTTGGCTACGTAAAGACATTAAAACAATAAAATATGTCCTTTAACAGGTACGAAGTTTGTTGACGACAGCAATAGGGTACTTGAAGAAGAAAATGATGAAAAATAACGAAGTATTAGACATTTCTCTATTGTGGCTCTCAAATATCCTTCGCCTTCTTCACACTTTAAAGCAATATTCTGGAGACACTACTTTCCAGAACGAAAACACAGCTAAGCAAAATGAACAGGCATTGAAAAACTTTGACCTGTCGGAATACAGACAGGTTTTGAGTGATCACGCTGTTTGGATTTATATGGTACGAAAACAATCATGCAGTTTGAGATTACACTGATTAATTTTTTCCTTCGATGCACATGTGTATGAATTCATGAATTAATTAAATTATAAACATTTTTAGATGATGATCAAAATCTTAGAAGACGAAATACAGCCAATGATTGTACCAGCTATTTTGGAAAATGCAGCTATAGAAGTTATGCCCGTCTCGAATCCAAGGAGTCGTAGTCAGTCAGTGTCTTCAGAGTCAGGAACGAAACCTTTAGAAAATCTAGTTCGTCACCTAGATAATACGTACAATTTATTACTATCATTCGGATTAGACTACGAAGTTATAAAGCAAGCTTTTAAACAAGTAAGGAATATTTTCGTTTTATAAAAACTGTGCTACGATTGTAGTTTGCGATTCTGTTATATTTTTTAGCTGTTCTCCGTTATTAATGAATGATGTGATCTTTAGCTCTTCTATTACATTTGTGCTGGTTCGCTGAATAACTTATTACTGCGACGCGAGTTATGCCACTGGTCGAAAGGCTTGGAGATTCGTTTTAATGTTTCAACGTTGGAGGAGTGGTGCAGGTGTAAAAGAATGGAAGACATAATGAACACTCTGCAACCTGTAATCCAAGCTTCTCAGATATTGCAAGCGAGAAAGACAGATAACGATGTAAAATCCATTTGCGATATCTGCGACCAATTGACAGTTCAACAGGTAACTTATTTTGACCGAAAAATAATGTTTGTCGAAGTAGTTTATATGAGAGACTAATTTTATGATTGTTAATGTTTCAGGTCATCAAATTGTTGAACTTATACACATCAAAAGATGGCTTCGATAGTGACAAAGTTTCGAAAGCGTTTATCGAACAAGTGCAGGCCCATTTAATAAAGACGCGTCAGGAGCAGCTGATACAGCAAGGAAAGTCTACTAGCAGTTTACTGATGGACACGAAATTCACCTTTGCTGTCAAGTTTCCCTTCAACCCTAGTGCAATTAAGCTAGAGGATATCGAGATTCCTCAATCATTCAACATAAATCAATATGTGAAGAGAATTTAAATAGCTATAACTGGATTTTAGTAGAAGTCTTTGGTTGTGTGAAAACCTTTTTTGGTTACGATATTAAGGTTCTTGTAACAAATAGTCAAATTATTTATTTAATTTAATTAATCCTAATTTATTAGACTGCACCTACAGTACGGGATTACTGTAACAATATTAATCGTAAGTAAACTACTGGGCTACGGTATCACATTTAATTATATATGTAGTAAGAATATTTAGCGACACGAGTGAGCACGTATTTAAGTATGCGTAAAGAAACCTGAAAATTCTGTTCAGTATCATTAATTTAACGAGAACGTTAAATGCATTTAGCCTATTTATTGTCAAAGAAGAAGAAATATGAATGTACACAATATAAATATGGAACTAACCCACAATATTTACTAGTTATAAAGATCATGCATAATAATAATCTATATAAAAGCATGGATAGGAAATGGTAATATATATTAAGGTGCGCGTATGTTGTGATAGGATTAATCTCGGTGATATGATGAAGTATATCCATTCCAACCAAAATGTATGCACGTACTGCATACACTCGTTACATTCAAAAAGTGCGTCTATAACGCTCTAGATCAACGTAAATGTCTATAATATAAAAATATACAAATACTTATGATGTAACAATAGAAAAGCTATAAAAAATTATATTCCTCACGATACCTAACAGAACACGGGGTGTAGTGGTAGAGTAACTAATAATTAAAAGTAAAAATGGTGCTATTAAAAAGGGCAGCTAATGTTAAATATATAAAACATTAATTGATCTCTCACACTCAGAACGCAGTACTTAAAATATTCCAAAAAGATATTGTACCATTATGTTGGTATGCTCTATGATTAATAACACGGTGCCATGACTCACGAAGATTCCAAAAGAAGCATTCACAAATAAGTGTTAAAAATTAGAAGTGTCTATCACATGAAATTCTAACTAATTATTACGTGTAATTATTATGGTTTCGCTAGCTAATCATGAAATTAACCCTGCTTGTGTTGTAAAGGTTTCAATGTAATATTATTGTAGTTCATTTCAATTGTAATTAAGTGTAAAGGGAAGAAGCTGATTCCGTTCCGAATCTGTATTAATCCCACAAAGCTAAAAAGGTGTGTATATGGAGTAAGAGGGAAATGCTGTGTGCTTGCTCCGTGGAACGGAGGCTGTTATCACTTGCAAGGTAATTGTAAAGTGCGTAGTGTGCGTAAATGTGCATTTAACTTGATTCAATTTCTTTGTTTGCGGCTGAAAAGAGTAGCTATCTAAAGGCTATTGTTGTAAATCCTTGTTCATATCAGTATGAGTAGTAATGTTGATTCAAAAAAGAGCATTTAACAGGTAATAATTGTAATAATTTATTTAATTTAAATTGTGCGAGGACAAATTAAAAATAGTTCTTTCATTTCCGGTGCCATAGACTAGAAACACAGTTCAAGTAATCAATTAAACCTCTGTTAAATTTTTACAAGCTATATGTTACGTTACGTTCCGTTAGAATTTATTACGCTACGTAAGAATTACGATTTACTTTACGTTACCATCAGTTCAGTTCATTTGAGAATAATATTTTCTGTATATGATTATTGCTTGTATAGTTATGAAATTGACTTGATTGTTCCATGTACATCAAATTTAAAAGATAAAATAATTACATGATCCTTGATTCATCTAAAAAACCGTTTATGTATAAATGCGGTTGTTATTGCATTGAGAGATAGGGGATAATATATTATTAGGATGTTCTTTTGATAGGTATTGTTTTGTGTTGGTCGCTCTGTGTAGTCTTTTAGTAGTTAGCAGAGGTTTGAGCATAGATTCGAAAGATAAGTCTAGTTTTTGTACTTGTTCTCTGTCTAAAAGCGATAGTTGGATAAAAAGGCAGGAAACAGATTTCCATCAATTTGCTAGACATTCATCATGATACCATTGAACTCTATTCAATAATTACTCATGTTAGGCTGATTTCAGGTAAAGAGTTAGCTAACCAAACCACATCCATACATGCCCACTGCCCACATTGATGTACACCACTGTTTTTCAACCTGTCTCTTCTCATACTCCACTTTTCTGTGCATTATTATTGTCTGAACCCCTAGCTGTCTACATATAAATTCGTTTAAAGTTGAGCAGGGCTCAGCTAACGAATCCCAAGTTGTGTACAGCTATGTAGTCGACAATAAGGTAGTACAGGATGCAATGTTTCCTTTCAACCCAGGGCATCTGAACGCAACTCAACTCTCAAGTTTAACTCTTATGTGTCTGAAAGGTGGGAGCGAGGGTTTATTGTTTGTTGTGTATGTAATGTATTATACGTAGGGTGCAAATGGCTCAAGGCTAGTCATTTTTTCAAGTAGGAACACATCAGAGATGAGAATACCTTTACTTACCCATATATACAATTACAACAATCCACATCCACCCAGAGAATAACAGTAGAAGGTAGTAAATCTATATATGTAGCATTGTTGCATTGCATATATAGAGGATCTTTTTTTGAGTTGCTACCTTTCAATTCAGAGCTAAAGTTACGTTCGAGGTTGGTTTTATCAAAGCAATGCATGTAAAAGAGCTCAGTTTAAAGGAAAGGCTTGATATGCACTACTTTGTTTTTGTCTCTGCTCTCTCACTCTTTTCGCACACCTGTTGTCTCTACGATCTTTTATTCTCTATTATTCCTGGCATCTGTCATTAAAACGAATCTGCTCTGTTTCCCCACTCATTAGCAAAGAGTTTTAGTTTATTAAAACTCAAAAGCAGTTGGTAGTTTTAGCAGAATTCAGCTCGCCAGCGTTAACTACGATGAAAGGGTGGAGAAAAACGAGCTGAAATTTAATATCATTGATTTATCTCCTACTCGGAACAACAATGTGGTTGCTGAAACGCCGAAGATTCTTCTACTCCCTTGTTTCCATCATGATCATCATCATCTGTACTTACAGAATCATATTTTTCAGGAATCACCTCACTGATTTGCAAAAAACGTAAGTATTTACTTTTCCTTTCTCATCTTCATCTCTTCTGTGCAACAGAAGAGGCTGCTAAAAGAATTTAATCTTACGCTCTGAAGATTTTCTAAAGACTTTCATTTATTTTCTATAATATTTTTTACCTTGAGTAGTCAGAGCAGAAGAGTGGGTTTTAAGGACATTCACGTTGTAATTGGATACTACCAGGGAAATAATCTGCCGTGGATTAATAGCAACCTTACTGATGGTGAGTGATACTCCTCGTTTTACCGTGCTACGCAAAGATTACTTTTCTTTGCTGTGCTTCTAACAGTACACACATAGATTTACTTAACTAAGTATGAATGAATGGGCGGTTTTTACCGCAACAAATATTCCACTGCACTGTTAACGAAACCTTTTTAAAATAACACTAAAAATAGAGTTTTTGTATTAATTTTCCAGACTAGAATGGATTGTAAGTATAATTGCTGTCATTTTTCTGGATAATTACAGTTATTACCTACAGACATGAAAAGCACGCTTAATTGTTAGTTTCATGTGGTTTTTGCACTAATTCATGTACACGTGCATGATTCATATGCTTTTCCATTTCAGAGATACTGAACACAAACGGGTATTCTCCGTCCGCCACGTCTGGCCTAAACGGCGAAGCTGTAATTATTCCTTCCTTTGAATCTCAGAAAATGAAGAAATTATTCCAGATTAATCGTTTCAACCTGATGGCAAGTGATCGAATCCCGATCAATCGCACTTTACCAGATGTACGAAAAAAAGAATGCAAAAAGCTACAGTACGATGATCTGACCTTAACTACCAGTGTGATAATAGTTTTCCATAACGAAGCCTGGTCCACACTCATGAGAACTGTTTACAGTGTTATCAATCGTTCCAGTCGAGACTTGCTTAAGGAGATCATACTCGTAGACGATGCTAGTCAAAGAGAGTTTTTGAAAGAGAGTCTGGATAGGGATGTTCAAGAGATTAGTCTTAACTTAGGAGTTTACGTTCGAGTTGTTAGGAGTCCCGAGAGAATCGGGCTCATTAAAGCAAGACTACTCGGGGCAAAGGATGCGCAAGGAAAAGTGCTGACATTTTTAGATGCTCACTGTGAAGTGACTATCGGTGAGGAAACCACAAAAAACTTTACGTTACTTATCCACCTGTCCTGATTTGTGACTCATTAGTACACGTGTCTTTTCCTTCAAGTGTTGCACTGCTAATTGTATTTATCTTGGATCTTTGTCTTGCTAGGATGGCTGGAGCCATTACTGAACCGTGTCAACGAAAAACGCAACGCAATTGTGAGTCCCGTCATCGACATTATCAACGATGACACTTTTCAGTACGTGCGCAGCTTTGAATTACACCAAGGTGGCTTCAACTGGGAACTGCATTTCAGATGGTTTTCTTTACCTCATGATGTTATCGTGAGTCGTCAGGGCAGACCAACAGAACCCTTCAGGTAAACTACATGGGTACACATTCCAATACAAAAGCTCTATTCATGCAATTCCCAAGACAAATCTACTGTATAGATAACAGTACACATTAACCCACACGTGCAACCTTTTACTTTCCCAGGACTCCTGTTATGGCTGGAGGTTTGTTCTCAATTGACAAAGAGTATTTCTATGCTCTTGGATCTTACGATTCCCAAATGGAGATATGGGGAGGGGAGAACATAGAAATATCTTTCAGGGTAACTTAAAACATTATATGCATCCATAGAATTACATAGTTCTTCAATTGCATATAAGTATTAGCAGATTGAATATTTCATTCTCTTTGTGTCCATTACAGGGATGGATGTGTGGGGCAGAATTGGAAATCGTCCCTTGTTCACATGTAGGCCATTTATTCCGAAAATCGTCGCCCTATTCATTCCCAGGAGGGGTGGGCGACGTTCTCAACTCTAATTTAGCAAGAGTGGCCTTGGTTTGGATGGATAGTTGGAAAGAATTCTACTTCAAACTTCATCCTGGTAATCATATCTGAATACACTTACCGACTAAACTGCGTTATACGCTAAAACATAATATTGTAGTTATTTAGTGAGTCTGAGAGTCTGTCTTGAAGGCAGAGTTTCTCAACTCGATTATCTCAATTTTGTGCACCAAAAACTCACGAAATTCATTGTTTTAAAACAAAACAACATTTCACAAAGTGAGGTGTCTCAAGTTTCCAGTAAGATTTTCTCTCTACTGGAAAAAAGTTGAGAAGGAATGCAAATACATTTCTTAAGTGTGTACTCTTATTTAAAGCTATTTCCATTCGATGTATGTCCACGGAACAAGTTAGGTTTGCTTTGAGACAAAGTAATTTTCTGTCACATCCATTTTAAACTTGGACGAAAAGTAAAGGGGAGCAAGTGCCTAATAAACCTGGTACCCAGACATCTACATTTTGTCACTCGCCTGTGTAATACACAGTAAACAAAAAGTAGGATTTATGGCCTTTCACTGTTTCACCTTCAATTTGTTATATAATTGAGAAAGTAAATTCCCAGTTTAGATGTAGGGAAACGAAACTTTCTCTTTCCAACTTTCATTTCTTTGCATAATGCATTTGGAGACAATAAAATGGGAAGAGTGAAAGTTGTGTTCATCAAACGTGACACCACTGCGCACTGTGTTCCAGTGTTACTTTCCTTTCTCCGACTTACTTAAAGTTACTTCTCCTGTTTCTTCCAACTAATGTTCTGTAAATATTTGCATAAAACTTTCTCTACTGTTGTCTTTACAAGTCTCATACATCAATTCTTTAGATCCATGACTGTGTACAGCTAAACTATTGAATTTAATCCTTTGTTGTTTCAGAATCCGTGAGATATGCAAATCAATCAATAGAAAGTCGAGTTCGACTCCGAGAAGATTTAAACTGCAAGTCATTTTCCTGGTATTTAGATAATATTTGGCCAACTCACTTTTTGCCTACTGATAAAAATTTCTTTGGGAAAATTCGTAACAAGCGGACAGGGAAATGTCTGCAATCCCCTCGAACAAAAACATTTGGACAGCCTTACGGATTAGCCACAGTGACAGACTGCATCGTGGAGATGTACCCATCACAATTATTTATTTTGAGTGCGGATGGTTACATTAAGACAGACGACAGTGTATGTTTGGATGCTCCGGAATTCAAATCCGATGATTCGGAAGTGCGAATCATGGCCTGCAATACTCTTAACAGACAGAAATGGAGTTACAACAGTAATTTTAATATAGTTCACACAATTAGCAAAAAGTGCTTAGACCTGCCCGTGAAACAGTCAGGTCTAGGTCTAACACTCAGACAATGCGATAGTAATAGTTTAAGCCAACAATGGAACCTTGAAAATGTGCAATGGAAATAAAAACGACGTTTATTTTTTGAATACAATCTTTACAGTTTTTAATTACGGGAATATTTTTTATGAAAAACTACCTACAATAAAACCTTAACAATGAGTCCGACTGAATAGGTTTTTTTTTATTATTTCATATAAATAATAATAATAACAATTTACTACCTCCTTCTCTTAAAATTCGACATGGTTCATACATTTAGATTAACTAGATTAATTATTATTGAAAAAAGTTTTGAAAACTACCATGTCAGTACTTGCGTAAGTATTTATAATTGACAAATGTACATGATTTTATTTTCCCCAAAATATTCCAAATGTTGTAAATAAATCCGAATAAACACGATGAGTTATTAAAATCTAAAAAAATTAAACATTCAAGACCATTCGCGTAGAAATTAGTCCGAAGTTTCCCCCTCGGTTCCAGTTGCGAAATAATCGAATTTATTTCGACTGGGAATTATTGCCGGTTTTTCTTCTGTTTGTTGCGGCATGCGGTAACGACCTTCTGAGGAGCGAGAGTCGTATCGGTCGTCATTATAGCGATGATACCCCCGTACATCTTGTTGGAATCCCTCACTACAAGCAAAATCAGACACATAAAACAAATCCTTTTAACAAAATAACCCAAATTACAATAGGGACAGCATTTCATTTACGAATTCACACCATTGATGCATACCAATTGTATATTTTTCACTAGGACACAAAAAACGAAATTTCCCAACATTTACGCGATTTTGAGTGGTGAAATTAGCTTTATGGCTATAAAGGTATCTTATAAGGTTGAAGGAGAAAATGACATGTATTTGTGCGTGCGGAACATTATTACTAATACAAAACCTCACCAATTAAACTGTCTTCATCTTAACTATTCATTACACATACATGCAATATACAACAATCACAGTTACAGCCTCTACTGCTAACCAAAAACCTGACTTTCACCACAGAAATCACATCCATTTCTAATTTGGTTGATTTAGCTCTCATAATGATCAAAGGTACAAATAAAGAAAAACTTGACGCACCTATCAATATCTCGACTTGCAGTTCTAGGAAGATTATTGCCTCGGTTTTGACCTCTTCGGTAGACACCGCCACCCCCGCCGACATTGTTACTACCGCTGTTACTACTACCTATTGATCTTCCTCTGTCTCCTCTTTCGAAATTGCCTCTGCTAGGAGGGTTGGTTCCTCGAAAATTCCTGTTATCGCGTGAATCTCTTGAGTCTCTGTCTCGGGATCCCATGCCACCTCCTCCGCCCCTGTCAAACCTTCTTTGGGGGTACGTGTTGCTGTCCCTGTTTGCATTTTGACCAGCAGCAGGGGCTCGATAGCTTCGTCTATCTTCGGGATATTCTTCAGTAGTGTAGCGATGAGCATTGTCACGATCATCTTCGGGCTCTGAGTGCGAGTCTTTATCTCGTTCACGATCTTCTGAGTCTGATCTTTCGCGTTCCTCTCGCTGCCATTCCTCTACTTTTTTAACCGACCGCTCTCCACGATCGCCATTTTCTGATGATTCACTACCACTAAAAGTTATAGCATGGATTAAAATCACAATTAATCGCAATAAAAATAGTTTAGTTAAAAAGCTTATCTGAAGCATAAATTAAAATATTAAAAAATTACATAAAGATGGAAAATAAATACGAAATATTATTACGTATTATGTGACTTACTCCTTTACACGCTTTTAGTGTGAAAAATCGAAAAGGCAAATCGTGTTTAGATTTTGGATTGAATATTAAGAAAAAAGCTCAAAGGCAACATAACAAATGTGCATTCAAGTGTAATGCAATTTAACACAACACGTAAGACAGTTTAAATTACAAGTTACTGATGCAATTAAAACATAAACCAATAAAAATAAGCGGAATTTATGGCAAAATAGTCAAAGACGGTTCATCTATAATCATTATAATAGTATTTGATTTGTTAAAACCAAAAACAAGTGAAAATAATAAACAATGATTATGGTTATAGATAAACTACAATTGAAAGCGATTTATAAAACAAATGAACAAAATTGCAGCATTAGATTAGGTTTTGCGTAATCATAATCAACCTTCGGTATTTGTTTCGTGAAAGTCTTAGCTGAATTTGCGCTTGTGATTCAATGATCTTCAGAGGTGGTAGGGGTGGATTCTCCATTTTTCCAGAATTTGGCGGCCGTTGCAAAATCCTACATCATTGATCAGTGCTATGCAGTTGCAATAAAGCTTTTATATACAATGCAATCATAAAGCTAAGTAACAAAATGCAGAGATGCTTAACACCGTAAAATCCACAAATGGGAATCGTTAAAACTCCCCCCAAAAACACATACATTGTTTTTCCTCATACTTTGACAAGTTTCTCAACCATATTAACAGTATAAATTAATATGTTAATTATTGTTTTAATTTGATGCAACTCAATTGTGTTATGCATTTTCATTTTTGTTAAAAAAATAACACTTTTCCTGTTCAGTTTCGATTGTCAATTATAGCTACAATCAAAATACATTCACTCTTATACTCATTAGAATTCTATGCTTAATGTAAACAGGTATTTTAAAATATGGTACCCTTATTAAGAAAAACTTCACAAACAATGAAACAATTGGCACTCCCCAACCCCCCCCCCCCACAAACAGCGACATTTTCGGCAAAAATACATTCATTATTATTGTGAGAATTGTCCTCTCGTGATCAAATTAGTCTAGAGTTAGCTAAATTGTAGTACAGCAAGGCTACAAAAACCTAGAAACCCAAGCATATTAAATGCATTACCTGTACTGCACGTCACTTTTTTCGGATGTCCTTTGAGGCTTAACGCTAAGAAGTGCCAGTTTTTCTTCTATTTCTCTTTCCCTAGCTGCAGTATCAACGGGTTTAGCGCCGCCGAAAATCGAAGCAGGACCTTCAATGACTGCACCTGGAGCTACAGTAACTGTTCTTGGAGCCAGTACCAACTTCTTGCGTTCCTTAGGAGCCTCAGGCACCTGTGGGGGAGGTTCTGGCACTGAAGGTTCACGGGGGTTTACATCTGATGACTCAGCACTAAAATTACAACATATCACCAAATTATCACACAATTTTTGATTTTCGTTAATAAAATAAATCCTTTCTTGGTAACACTGTTAATTGTGTCTTACCTGTTATTTCTATTTCTTCGAAATTCCGGACTGGGTCTCCTTGGGGGTCTTACTTGGTCGTCATAATGCTGCGGTCGTCTGTAGCCGCGATCACGGTCGCGATCTCTATCTCTATCATCCCTTCGCTCAAAATGCTCATCTCTTTCCCTTCGCTCAAACTTTTCTTCTCTTGGCTCTCTTCTCCAGCTGTTTTCCATTTCTTCATCTTGTGGACCTCCGCCTCCGCCTCCACCGCCACCTCCGCGCATAGGGGGTGGTCCTCCGCGCATAGGGCCTCCTCCCTGACGCATCAAGGACATATCAGGTTCAGGATTGCCATAGTCTCCACCACGATCTCGATCCCGGTCTCCCCCTCGATTGAAGTTGTCGTAATCATTACGAGGTCGTCTACAGTATATTAGAAATTAAATAAATTCAATCTGCAGTAAAAACAGCTTAGTTTTTTATGTGAATTATGCAATTACTCACCGTTGCTCATAATGATTGCTATTGAACTGAGGGCCTTCACCAGGGCCTTGAGGTCTCATCGATGACCTCCAATCATCAGGAGTTTCGTCAATTCTTTCTCCTCTATTGTTGTCCCTGCGGTTATCCCCTCGGCCGTCCCCATCCCGATGCTGTCCATTATTTCCAAGACTAATGCGAACCGGACGACCCCGCAACATTTGCTCGTTTCTGATAAGAGCCTCCACGAGGTCACCTCGGACTGCAAATTCCACATATCCGAAACCTCTCAACCGATTGCTGGTAGTGTCTCGCGGTAAGCGCAGTTCGACAACTTCCAGATCCCGAAAAAATTTGTAAACGTCATCATCCGCAATATCGTAACTCAAATTGCCAAGATGAGCGATGAAAGGGGCTTGTTTTGGTATTTCACTGTCATCATACGCTGGACCACGAGCAGCGCGTGGTGCTGAAGGCAGAATAATTCTTTCTTTTGCGGTGATTAATTCTAAGAAACATAAATTAAGATTAAGCATTGCGATCCTAAGAGTACAAAGCATTTTAAATATTATAAATGAAAATAATTCCGAGTTGACTTACCATCTTCTTCAACTTCATCAGCCCAGGAGCTCACAACAGATTGCTTTTTCGGGGCATAAATAACATTTTGACCAGGAGCGGCAGCTTGACCTTCATCCAACCTGGCAGTGAACTCTTGCAAACTCAAAGTCAGCCCTTTACTTTTCTTCCCTTTTTCTATTTAAAAATTTAAGAAAAAAAATGCAATTAAAAACAGCTTAGCGCATACCGCACAATATTATTGATATATGCAAACGATTTTTTGGTCGATCTCCCAAAGCCAACGATCCTTTGACGTTGAGACATATTTACGTGATGTGGATGATACTACAGGGCAGCGGGAGATAAATAAATATTTAATTAAAGTAAAAATAGCGTATAACATGTTAATACATCATTTTAAATGACTTCATCTAACAAACAAAACATACATACTATACTACTATTTCGCTAGGAACTATCAAAAATAAGCGTAAAGAAAACAGGTAAGTGACAATATTTCTTTAAACCCACAAGATATGGGACCGGTTATTTAACTAAGAGACTAATTACTCATTATTATTATCCTCAAAGCTTTCTTACATTGCTTAAGTAATTAATTCAGTGAGCTCGAACACAAATTCCAAGTCCACTTCTGAGAGCATTGAAGTTGTAGTCATAATAAAATACTATTAGTTTCGCGTCATTAACAAAGCTGAAGTTAGCTTCCCTTCTAAATTATGCTATGCTTCACTCGGTCAAGGTCTAAGCTCTCAACAGATAAAAATCGCCAATCTCGTCTCTAATAATCTCTAATCCCTTAATTGTCACAGTAAGCTTTGGGAATTATAACGACAATAATATCATTAAAACAAAATCCCAAAATAATAATAAAATATAACCACCCTAATCAATTTCAAAAGACGAAGACTTTAAAGTAACCATAAAAGTTACATAACTGTAGACCTGTCATTGTCAACAACTGTCAATGCATTAAACTTGTTAAACGACGCAGAAATGAGTTTAGTACTACGAATGCTGTAATTCTCAGTTGCCAGTTGTAAGCGTAGCTGATAAAAACCAAGCTACACCATCCATTTGAATAAAATATTGAAAAATAAAAGGCAGTATCAAAAATTAAATTATTACGTAAATAAAGTAAGAAGGGACAAAATTCTATTATAAATTATGCACAGATTGCAGAAAGCAATGGCAATGAATGTAGAGCCGTACTAAGCTAATACAATCACCATCACTTACGTAACAATCTAAATAGAAGGTTAAATAAAAACCAAAACTACCAATGAATGTTACGCAAATGCTTCGTAAAAGTAGGAAATTTTAAATTCTCTATTTTAGTGTAAACGTAGAATGTTGAAATTTTAAGCTTACTTGTGGCCATGGTACTCAAAATCGATTTTTCAAAAAGTTTCCAACTGTTTTACAGATTTTCCAGCCCTTCAACTTCAGCAAGCAATACTAAAAGAGCTTCAGAAAGTTTAGCATTGGGAGCGCTGACGTTAAACCGCTACCTTTCAAAATTACCATCCCACTTCACAATTCACTCATCTCACTCCACAAATCGATGCGCATTGCATTAACTTGAGAATTGAGACTGAGGGAGAGAGTGAGACAAAGACGACAAACAGTGCTGAATGGAAGGAATCCAGCTCATGAGTCCAGAGGCAGACTGACTGGAGTCTGTCTGCATGGCGTGCCTGGATTCTTTGGATCTCAGGAGGACTGGCAGTCGGAATTGAATTTGAATCCTCATTAATTAATTAGAATTACTATACCAGATACCAGGATACCTCTAAACATCTACGTGCTGATACTTCTCATCTCACTGCTGCTGGTCGATTGACTGGAATTGGAATATTGTAATCTCCTCGACATCAATTGGACAAATAAATGGGTATGACAATTTTTGAATACATCTTTAAAATGTAATTACAACAGTCTCCAGTTATGGAGACAGCAAAAGGGCAATGTGCCTTTACTCTGGGTCGGTCGTAGTAGTTTCGTAGGTTTGGCTTATTTAATTAGTATTAAAATATTAAAAATAAATCCCTGTACTCCTTTAGTATACCAATTGTAATTTGTAGTTGTATAAGTTCAAGTTGTATAAATACTTATATCATGCCTTTGCAAGAGTATAGGGATAGTAGGCTATAAAAAGGTCCAAAATTATAAAATAGGTACCCAACCAACAGCGCATGCAAAAAAGCATTTTGCAATGCAACCCTATTAAAACGTAAAAGTTGCATTGTCATTGCCAATTATAAATTCAACATCTGCTGTT
>JAAAYG020018522.1:0-19643 GCA_009936455.2 Tomocerus minor
TGAAATTTACTCTCATTTGTGATAGAGAAATCAAATTAAAGCTCTGCTTGGAAACACAAAAGGGTTTGTAGTGACCAAGTCAAAATAAAATAAGATCACCATTTTTATTTATATAGATTAGCTAACATGGCAGCATGAAAATCACTTATAAAGCATAATAAATAACACGAGTCTAACCCGACTGCTGGTTTATAGATCAGGATCAATCATTTCGTACTATGCAAATATGCACAAGTTGTAGGACAGAATAGTGAGTGTTGGTCAAAGCAGAATCACTAAATCCGATTTAATTAACTTAATTAATTCTTAAAAATATTAGACAACGCCGACTGGATTGGGACAGAGGAAAGCAGAAAAAGGCAAAAGTGAAGGCATTGGCAATGACTAAATTTATTGGCTATCCAGAATGGTTGAACGATAAGTTGTTCTTAATCGAGTATTACAACAATGTATGATCACATTTATAAACTACTTAACAGATAAAATATTCCGTATTATTTTACAAATGGTTACAGAAATAACTACTCGTAGCTACACCTGGGCACTATTTCCAATGTTTACAATCCGACAATTACAAAAGTTTTTACACAAATTTTTGCAAACTGTGTTTCGCAAAGTAATTTATAACTATTTCATTTACAATTAACGTAACTTGTAATTACAATTTTATTACACTGAGTGACAGTGGTTGTATTTTAAATTTGGGTACAATCTTTTATTTGCTACAATGAAATTAATTGAAGCATTTTTAGGGAATAGTCCCAAAATATTTCATGAAACGTCGTAAACTTCTAATTGTCATTTGTAAACTACAATTTTGTACTTGCAAGCTTGTAACCAATGTGTGCCCTCTGATAGCTACATTTGTTTTTTGTATTAAAATAATTTAAATTTTTAATTATTAGTTAACTGAACCAATTACGGCAGACAGCCATTATGAAAATTACCGCAATGTAATTAATTGGCGTGCCACTGAAAATTTAAAAAGGCTATATAAACGGAAAAACAAAAATACGATACAGAAACGAGACATGAAGATCTGTCTTGTTTTGTCACTTTTTACGCATTTCCTATTTCAGGTGACTGGTCGACCCTTCAGTTATAAATGCTCAATAGTCTTTCAGTTTGAACGCATTTAGTAAGGCTTCTTTTACCGACACTAACATTCACGTTAATTATTTAATTTAGCTAAATGATTCTAAAATTTCTATATCTAAGTTAATCTCGAAAACAATGTTCTCATCTACTTTAAGCTTTTCCCGCTGGGATTTTGCAACCTCCATTCTACTTCTCCGGCAATATGATTCAGTATATTGTTTATATCTTATTTTATCATATTACAACTAAGATAAGGCCTGGGAATTAAAAGATTGACACAATTATACATTTGAATAATGATTGAAAATACTTTGTCGCCCTTTCTTTACAGGAGCATGAATTACGGTGCAATAGGATCAGTTATGGGTCATGAAATTACACATGGGTTTGATGACAAAGGTCAAAACAAACGAAATGACTGAAAGTTTTTTGAATTTTGTTCAAAAATTTGTATTTTAATATGTGTGTAATAATTGTTGCTGAAAATAAAATGTATAGGTCGACAGTATAATGAAGACGGAAACCTGATCAATTGGTGGGACAAAAAAACATTTCAAAAATATTCAGATAAAGCTAACTGTTTTGTGAAACAATATAGCAAATACGAAGGAGAAGGTTTGGTTGAAAATGGTCGACCAGTTAAAGTAAGCTATTAAAAGGGTGTTTTGACTATTTATCACAAATTAAAGAAAGAATCGGATTTTTCTTAGACTAGCATTAATGAATAAGTTAAAATTTCTTAAAAAATGCTATAACCCCTCCTTCATAAATGAAAAAGTTCTTGGAATGAATGAATGGAGAGAATAATTCTCTGAAAGTCCACATAATGGAAGCTATGCATTGACATTGACTGAATTCCACTTTCTTTACGCAGAATGTAATGACATTTAATTAATGAATTCATTTGTGCATTTTAATAATTTTGGAATAATAACAAAAACTTTGTTTTTGGTTCAGAAATTTTCATTCATTTAATCGAAATTCTAAATTATTTTGTATGGTACTATGCATCAATTTCAAAAATTTCATTATCTATACTTTTTAGTAAATATTAAATTATTTAAATGAAGAATTCAATTAATTTAAAACGCGTTTAAATATGCGACTTTCTTATGTAAATATACATAGTTGAACGGGCTAAACACTCTTGGAGAGAATATTGCCGACAATGGCGGGCTCAGGGAGGCTTTTCAAGCTTATAAATCCTACGTAGACAAGAACGGCGCAGAAAAAAGACTTCCGGGATTAAACAAATACACTCCAGAACAATTGTTTTTCCTTTCATTTGCACATGTAAGAAGAAGATTGTATTGCAACAATTATGTCATGTACTCTTTTAATATTAGATGGGTAACAAAATGTTAATTAGCACTGGGATAATTATTATATTGTGTCAACATTTAACCCTAGAAGACTTAACATGGTTACATTTGTTACCACTGGAGTTTGAAAGGGTGCGCCTCGGAAAGTAGCCGCAATTTAACCTCTGGGATTTATGTATACCTAGAGTATTAAGCCTTCTTTCGTTTAAGGCCTATTGCATGTTAGTAGAACCGTCGTACACATTAAAACAGACTAAAAACAAAATCTCGAGAAACGACGTTAGATACTGAGATGGTTACAATTGTAACCGCACAGGGTTTGGTAATATAAGGCCTACCCACGCATGTATGTGCATTATGTGCATGCACGCTACTCTTTTGAGTTACTCCATCCACCCTGCACAGTTCTGGTTAATCGAATTGAGCTCTCGGGCAATAGAGTTACAAAATATGTGGTTACAATTGTAACCATGTTAATAAGAACAGTATAAAACGTATCTTAAGTCTTCTAGGGTTAAAACGTATACAAAGGCCATTTATATTAATTTAAACATTGTTTCTGCACAAAAGATTTATTGCGGTTCCTATGCGCCAAAAAAAATGTTTCAACAAATCAAGACAGGATTCCACAGTCCCAATGAACTCAGAATCAAAGGCGTTCTTCAAAACTCGGTTAAATTTGCGACCACCTGGGGCTGTCCAGCCCCTGATGAGAAAACCCGAAGTCAGATTTGGTAGGCAAAAGATAACGAAATATTTTTCTTATATACTACATTTAAAAAATTCCTTTAATCTGAATAAAATCCATTTAAATAAAACTTTTTCATGTTATATACATTATCGGAACGATAAATTATAGTGACAGAAACCATAAACCAATATTATCGTTTATAATTCGTCTGAAAATTTTTTTGTACGTCAGTGATGGCTTTTCATTTAAAAAGTGATAACATGATTTGATATAAACCGAGAATTACAACATTTTGTTAATGCATGAATCGACGACATGAATTGACGAATATGGTTGAATGTGATTAATGTTTGTGCTTAGTAAGCAAAAGGTATTTTCATAGTACAATTTGCAATTTCTCATATAACTGAACAATGCATGTTAAAGTTTGGCATTATTATAGAACAAATTACTTTCGGTATGGATTGTTGGTATATGTGGTTGATATATGTTGCTGGCTCGCCTACAAATAAAGTAACGCTTATGTTTTGTTTGGTAAGGATTATTATGTAGCGATCAGCTACATTATCCAGACGTTCCGTCCGTCCGTATGTCTGTCTGTACGTCCGTCCGTCCGTCCATTTGTGCGATAAATCATAAACGCAGTGAGATAGGTCGTTCAAATTTTTTGTACGCGTTCTTGAGGTAAAACGCATGTTTCTATGTAAAAATGAAGAAAATCGGACAACCATGAAGTGTGTAAAAAAAATTAAAAAAAATGAGGTCTCTTCGTTGATATTGGTGTCATGTAATATGGTTAGATAGATAGATCGATTTGTTTTATTCAAGTGACAAAATAGGCCATCCAATTACACGAATTGAAATCAGTACTAACCTAAAGGTTAGCACCGCTTTTCACCAAAAGTCACGTACTTAAACTAATAATAATAATTACAACATCTTCCACTCACATACATCAACAAGCCACATATACATTTTTTCTATCAGATTCCAATTTCTTTTTCACAATATCAACAAGCTTAACTAATGATAATTCCTCATATACCCATTTTCTCGGAAGTTTGTTCCATGCTACAGCCGCGGCATGTTTCACAGATTTCTTTCGTGTAGCATTAAAACCAACACGTGAAAAAGAACAGCTATAATTACTTTGTATTGTGAACCAGCCCTCAGTTCCCACCAATTTATTATTAAGGTTTTTCCACACTACTTTCACTAAGCTCATTTCTCTTCTTTCACAGATAGTAAAAATCTGTAGTTTACTAAGTAAATTATTAATAGAGATTTTTTTATTAAATAATCTACCCAATGATTTCCTATCTTTAATACTCTTTCTTAAACGTCTGAATTTACACAATTTTGGATAGTAGAAATTAACAATAAATTTATTTATTCTATCTTGAATTATGTTCAATTGCAATGTTGTTTGAATAGCCCATGTACTTATTGATGTATCATATATCGATATTACGTAACTATGTAACAACATTCCCATTACCTTTTCAGTAACTAATCTTTTTAAATAATATAATCGTGCTGGCGCTATTCTAACTCTATTGTCAACATAATTAAAATGACCTTTGAAAGTCAAACAAGAATCTATAACTACACCCAAGTATTTAAACTCATATACCCTCTCCAGAACTTTACCAAAGTATAGCACGTCGTCATAGTATTTTAAATTAACATTACTGTCACCTGCTTTGTGCAGTATCATATATTTTGTCTTATCTACATTTAGCTCAAGTTTATTTTTTACACACCATAATTGAAATCTTACTAGATTTCTGTTAACAATATTGATAGCTTCATTTACATCACTGTTACTGCACCAACACACCAAATCGTCAGCATACAGCGCATAATCAATATCGAATACCGTTCCTACATCATTTATAAATAAACTAAATAATAGTGGACCTAGTGCTGATCCAGCCCCAGTTCCCGTTTCTATTCTATACTCCTTCGAATAATAATTTCCGTTCTTTAAATATACCTCTAAAATAGTTCTGTAGTAATTTTAACATGTGCGATTTCAGCTTGACGTTTTCGATTAATTTATGCATTTATGCACGCTATAGAAAGCCATTTTTAAATCGATAAAGACCGCTATTACCCTACCATTAACTTTATCAATGCTGTCATACACACTTTGAGTAAACTTTAGTATCGCATTATCACATCCTCTACTTTTCCTGAACCCGAATTGATTCTCGTCTAAATCACATTCAACCATATTCGTCAATTTATCAAAAATCACTTTTTCGAATATCTTACATAAAAAGGAAACACAGGCAATGGCTCTATAGCTTCTTGCTCCACATCGAGATCCCTTTCCTTTATACAGTGCTGTCACCTCTGCGCACTTGAGCTTCCTTGGTACAATACAGTTTGAAAATAATAATGTAAAAAATATTGCTAATGGGACAGCTATAGTTTCAGTTATTTCCTTGAACACACGTTTAGGAATACACTCTAACTTATTTAAACCTTTGTCAACTGATTTAATTGCCTTAATTACTTCAACTTCAGACACTGCATCACTACTTTTTACCTTTTTCCCCTCTCCTCTACCATTATTATTAGTATTACAATACATTTCGACTTTTTCATTTAGATCACCATTATCTATAGACATTTCTTTCTTTACAATAAATACATCTGCCAGATTGTTACAGATACTTTCATTGTCTTCTACAATGTTACCACTATCGTCTAGTAACTTTGTTATTGGTGTGTGCGATTTACTTCTAAAACCCGTGATCTCATTCACCAAGTTCCACACATTAGTAGACTCTATATTCTTAAATTTATTGTTATAGTATTCTCTCTTGGATACACCCAATAAGTTTTTTACTTTCGCTCTCTGACATTTATATAATTTCCAGTCATCTTTACTCTTCAATTTTTTTGCTACTTTCTTCAATCTATCCCTAATCTTACAATTCTTTGATATCTCATTAGAATACCACGGTGCATTACGATTTTTGCACATTTTCCTTCTTATGGGAGCATACTTATTTAATAATCTTATCGTATCACCCTCAAATCTACTTAGACTTAAATCGGTGTCCTCATCCTCAATATACTCGAAATTTATCTCTTTATACTTACTTTCGAATTCCTTCCAATTCACATCAGCATAATTTCTACTTTCGATTAGTATTCCCTCGGATTTACATTTCATTGTCTTTCGAATAGTGTAAATCAGATCATGGTCAGACCCACCAAACGCGAGTTGACCATACTCTGTATACAGTTTACTGTTCACATATACGTGATCTATTAGTGTTTCAGTATTTTGCGTAACTCTAGTCGGCTTAGGAATAATTTGTTTAAAATCAAATTCAGACGCTATTCGTTGTAACTCTACACTAAATCTAGTATTTTCTTAAGTATCGATATTAAAATCTCCATAATAGATTTGTTCTATTTTATACATTTGTAAAAAACTAATAACATTTCGAAAAGTTTCTAAGAAAATAGACTTATTATTTCTGTTGCTCTTACTCGGAGGAGTATTATACACAGTAGTCACTAGTATCTTAGGCATGCCTTTTCTAGAGACAATTATTGAGTTTATTTCTATGAACTCATTTTTTACCATGTGATTAGGAAACTCAATAACTTGAAACGAGAATACATTATTTATATAAATTAACATTCCTCCTCCGTTACTTTTCCTTCTATCTACTCTGTGGCAGAAAAATCCTTTTATATCAAAATTATTCGTAACATCATAACTATATAATTTGCTTTCGGTAGCACTACATATTGCAATCCCCTTTTCATTCAATAACATATCTCTTAGTTCATCTATACGACTTTTCACGCCATTGACATTTACGTGCATAAATTTTAAACCTTTTTTTAACCTAGGAGTATATGTATATTTACTAACATCACGGGCAATTGATTCGCTCTCATTCATATCACTACAATTAATAAAAGGTACATCACTTATCAAGTTATCTATCTCTACGTTGACATCTGAATCTTCATTCGCGATGCTGTAGTTGTGAAGATGATCTTGAGCAGACTTTAACTTCGTTGAATCCTGACTATCCACCATCTCCACAGAAATGCTGAATTCGCATTCGCTACAAATCCAATTTGTGTTTTTCTTTTGTGCAAATAGTGTCGACGACATTGAAGGGATACAGCCCTTACGATGCACATATCCTTCGCATGAGCTACAGAACAAAAAATGATGTTTAGCCAAAATTTCTTCTCTACAACTTTTGCAACAGCGTGCACAGAGAAAAAAATTGCGCATATTTTACACAACCTTGAATAAAATAATAGCAATATATGGGTAGAAAACCAGCCAGCTCGGAAGTTGCGTACTTTTCTACAACCCGGTTGAGTACTGGTTTTACTCAATTTTTGTAATTTTAGAGTTGCAAAGGTTGAGTAAACTTTACTTCAAAGCAGCAAGGCCAATATTTATTTTCTGTAACCTCTGACTATGACATGCCTACAAGTTGATTGAATAGCGCTCAAGATTGAGTAAAATATATACAAAGTGTTGAATAGAAGCAAAAGAGTAAACCAATGTTGTATACTATTTTTACAACTGTGGGGTTATTATTTTTGCAGCCAGCTATGATTCGAACCACCTTTATGGTTTTAGTACCGGTCACGCTTACCCCTATGCCATTCTTGCACTGTGATTAGAGCAACGATCTAATGTCCCCTATAAATGTGGACAGTGCAATAAAAGAGGTAACCAACATTTGAGTAAAATTATTATACAACTGTTGGGAACTGGACATGAAAAATACAACGTTGATTATACAAATTATACAAATGTTGCTTTTTTTCTAGTTTAATACACAATTGCACATTTAGTCCTCACGTGCTGTATAAAATTGTTTTTTACTAAGCCGATGTGTAAAAAACACAAAATAGTTGTGGAAATCGAAAATGTTTATCCTATAAGTTGAAGTAATTCATTATACAACTATTGTGAATTAGCGCAAATACTTTTAAAATCTACAACATTGAGTGCTATTTCCACAATGTTGTAGAATCTGAAAGTACTCATTTGGTTGGAAACAAATTACTGGAAAGTTACTAAATAAAATAGCAACCTTGGATAAATTCATTTTACTCAATGCATTGAGTACGACATTTTTCTCTTTGTGTCATCCTTAAGCAGTCAGCAATCAGCAATAAGAATACGAGTCCCTCAGTATAGAGTATAATTAATTAATAATTAATTATAATTTGGATGGGTCTTACAGTTTTGAGTGCGTGATTTTTATAGCTCCACGCACTAAATCGCATATATTCATTAGCAGCAGCAATTAAAGATGTTTTGCAATAGATAGTCCAGTTCCAGTCATCAAGAGTCAAACTTCAGCAATCCTCCAAGTCAACTTTAGCAGCATCTTGCAGCAACTTCCACACGGTCCATTATTTTTTAACTCGGATTCAGTCAAAAACCCCACTTTCCATGTAGATTCGACTAGCAATCAGTAGCTTAGAGTTGACAGTATACGACTCGATGCTCTTTTTGATGAATAATGTATTTCAAACTTATAAAATTTTAATTTAAATATTATTTTTCTGTTACACAATTGAAAAGTACGTCAGTTCGAATAGGCCGCGCGCGCCATCAATCAAGTAATCCTTAGAATTGACTTTGACAGCCACAGGCAGTAGTAGGTTTTTATTTGCAGATGTTGTGCTTCCAAGAAACAAGAGAATGATGATTTTCACAACAAGAGGAAATCGTGAAAAGAGGTGGTTGTTCTTTGTAACTTCCTACCTATATCAGTTCGTGTAATTGATGGGCCTATGATGTCAGTTGAATAAAGCTGAACTATGAACTATACGTGTATTACAAATGTTTTAACTTTTTCTTCATAGATATTAAAAATTCCTTTTATTCAAAACAGCATGTCAAAAAAGGAAAGTAAACTGTCGATCATTCTAGCTGTCGTTGCAATTTCAAACTTGTTGATTGCTGTAGTCACTGGAGTTAAATTAAATGGTAAATCATTTCTGTTCAATTATCTCTTTTTGCTTAACACACATAAATTATAAAACTTGAAATTAACTTCATCGATAATCATATTCCAGGTGCAGATGATTGTGCATCACAAAAGTCCGTAATGGCGGCTAAATTTTATGGTAAATAATTTTTCTTTAGTTGTTTCTTGTTGAATATGTTAATGTTTGTTTTGAAAAGTGTGTCAAAACATATCAACATAATTAAAACAAGGAGATGTTTCATTGCTAAAATATGCAGATTTAAAAACATTACATTTAACTACTACTGCGGTTTCAAAATTAATGAAGTTTTAAAAGTAACAAAATATGGGCCTTCAAGATTTATTCTAAATCCTTCGTTTTCAATGTGGGCAATGCATTAATTTTTTTCGAATTATACAAATTGAAATATATCAGAAAATACAGGATTTAGCACTTAATTCTATGCACAGATGGCGAAGACATATGTACATCACCGGAGTGCGTAATAGCGGCTGCAGATTTGATAAGATCAATGGACACAAGTGTGAACCCATGCGAACATTTCTACAAGTTTTCCTGTGGAGGTTGGTTAAAGAACAATCCCATTCCTCCTACTAGGTCTTGGTGGGGTCAATTTGATGTCCTTGCGGAAGATATGTCGATGAAAATACAAGGTCAGTAAATATTTGGCTTTTCATATATCTTAGTAATACATCCAACAAATAATAATTTTAAAATATTTTATAGTCAACCAGAAATTCTGGAGAGCAAAACTTTGGATGAAGACCCTGCTGCTCTTAAATATGCCAAGATATACTACAAGGCATGTCTGCGACAGAGTAAGAAAACAATAACATTATTATTATCGGACTTTCAAGATTTTCTAGGCCAAGAATAAATTATTGTTGGGAAAAGTAGCTTTCTGCGTTTTACAACATTTTGTAAAAGGAACATTGCGTTTTGGAGGGTATGGGATAAGCTTACTGTGGTGGCCCATGAGCAAAGGAAATCCGATGAAAACTGCTGGGCCTTAGGTTTTCATGTAGTATTATTATTTTAATTTTCGTGGATACCTTAGCTACATGCTAAATGTTTATTGACAGTGCTATTTAGAAAATGCGAAACGTACTAACAATTAAGGTAGGGGTATACAGTGTAACTATTCAGTCAGTCAGTGTACAGGGTATTGTATACTAATTCCAATACAGGTGATGAAAAGTAGGTATAAAATAATAAGTAAGGGAAAGGACTTGGATATTGGACTCCTTTTTTTGCAATGGCCAAATTGGCAATGGCAGATATAATTTCTAAAAGTCCGCAAGTATGTTAATGCTAGCGCATATAAATTGCAAAAAGAGAGTGACTAGTCAACGTTTGGGGTATTAGGGTTTTCAATGGCACTGAAAATGAATAAAATAATTAAATCTCTGATTAATTTAATCACATTAATTTTAACATTCGATGAGAAGTTAAAAAGTGGGCTTTGAACAGCAAGTAGCAGAGCCTGCAGGTAACTACTCACTTCTAGAATATAACTCTAGAGTACTAGTGACTCATTCTAGGCGAGTTGTATGCATGAGATCTTCGATATGCATCTTCGATGACAATTCCGTCTCCAAAGGCTACACAAACTGACGGTAAAGTTAGCAATTTCACGTTGTCTGTCCCAGACCAAAAACCATTCATCACCTGTGTTTTAGAAAAACACAATCCCTCTAGACACGCCTTGGGTTAGATCACCAAAAATAAGACCATCGTATTATTATGGATTTTACCAAGGCATTTGGACTGTTTCCTTGCCAATGCCGCACCTGTTGGGTTCAGTAGAACGGTTGTTTTATAAAATTCTGAACTTTTACATGGGATTTTTATGGGACATTTTGAAAAATGTTTCTATTTGTTACTGGACAAAAAGTCCCTTATAAAAGTTCAGTATTTTACAAAGATTTATTTCTGCTACATTTATTCCGTCACCCGGTCACCGGTAATTGTATTGACTATTAAAACGAACAAAAAGTGAGCGCACGTTATCCCAGTAACCTGAGGACCGATTGCACCCATTTTGAATAGGTTTCGTCACGGGCCCATATGCAATGTTTATGCATAGTTTGGTCAACCTCTGTCGATGAGTTCGAGAGTTATCGTGCTAACGGAGGGTGTGTGTGTGTGTTATATGAGGTGTACCGATATCACTATTATAGTGAAGGTACTGGGCGCAGGCCACATGACGGGCCTATTGCCAACTCCCCTTAACATTGCATTGTTGTTAATTAATGCTAGGATGGCTTGAGGCTGTACAGAGTCAATTCGTGGGAATAGAGGTTTCAGCCCCTACACTAGCGCCTTCAGCTACGGTCTGATTGGTACATCGTCTAGGACCTGACCCCCATTTTATCCCCCTTTCTAACTCATACCATTCGCCAAAAACAGAACCCCTAGCCATTTACCCCGGGCGGGAATCGAACTCCCTATCATTACTGTTGTGAAAGTACACATTGACGTCCCTGATGAGACGTGTACACCACTGAGCCATGCTGCCCGGGTATTGCTAACGGAGGGACAGAATGTGTGATTCCATAAGCTCCCCTAGGGCGAGCAAAAATGAAGCCCAAGCATAAGATTATTTTAGATTACGTGTAATTTAAAATGTTAATAAAAACATCTGGGCTGTATTCGTTTTGCATTTGAATTGCACTGCCCTACAGTAGTACATGGCAGTAGTGAAAGCAATGTTACGAGAGTTGATGCTCTTAGGAATGATTCCGCCTAATGAGTGCTTCCCAGTTTTGGAGTAAGTTTCGAATTCTGCAACGCTACTTGGCACTTGTAACTTGACTTGGTTTCTAACGACAACAATGGACAAGTGGCATTCTACTTCATAAGAGGTGAAGCCAAGTTCCAAGGTGCCTCCTAGGCTACCTTGATACTTGACTTAAAAATAACAAATTCTGAAAATTGCGACTCATTTTTACTGCCAAATAACTTTTAAGTTGGATTTGACCAACGCGGTTTCTTGAATACCAAGGCGACTTCAACTTCAACTTGACTTGAAACTACCCTGACTGAAGTTAGACTTCAAGTCAAGTACAAGTAGTTTAGTAGAATTCGGTTGTAAGTCTGTCTTTGGAGTCCTTTCCTCCGTAGGAGTGAATCCTTTTATGAGTGATTCCCCCTTTGGATAGCGCAGCTTGGAAGCCCGAGTGTTATTGGCAAGACTTAAACATCTGTGCACCCCCACCTTAACCTGGTTACGTATACCTGACCCTTAATAGCTTTGTGCAATATGTATTGAGTTCACTATGAGCAACCGCTTATAGACTTATAGTCTCATTTTTAGATACCGGCTTAGCTAAAATTTCACATTTTTTAAAGATTTTTTTTTCAAATTAACGTAGGTTGTCAATTAAGAATAAGCCACAGCTGCAATTTACTATATACGGAGATAGATATCGTAAGTGCTGGCTGTAAAATTTTCAAAAAAATTCACTTGTGCACTCATTGTGTTTTAGCAGCATATATTAGTTCCCCATGTATTCAAGTGGGAAGGAGTGTCCCATTAAGACCCCTATATCTTTCTTTCGGGAAATAAGCCACACTCAATATTTACCTTACTGATTCAAAAAATGTCCAAGTGTGAGTGGTAAAAATTTTGGAAAGATCGGATGGTGCACTCTGGTCAAACGGCATAGCCCCATGGTGCTCTTAAACCTTACAATTCTTTAATTTTAATAAAGTTACCCATTTATATCATATATAAATAAATCATCGCAAAACAAATCTAGCACATTAATCTAGTATTGGGGAAATTACTAAAAAGTAACCGATTATAAATATGTTTAGTACCTAGTAGATGTAATATATATAATATACTGTCAATGAAAATGTTTTCTTAAATTTCAGCCGATGAAACCAAAAAACTTAGAAAAACAGTGTCAACACTTTTAGGAGATATAGAAGAAGTGATACGACGAGGGGATCTAGGTGGGAGACTTGGTGAAATTAAACGAGAAGTTGATGAAAACTCTCTTTTTTCACTTTCTTTCAAGATAGATGAACAAATAGATGAACAAAACACATTACAATACGCAATACACGTTATTAACTACAATTTATTTACACAGGAATTTTGTATCCATTTCTCTGATAGCGAAGATCTATATAACTTATATTAATGACCTTTATTATTTTTAAATTGATGCCCATTTCTATTGGCATAATATTTTTTACAAGCAGGTATAAATATAAATTATTCACAAATTCTCATGCAGTTGGATGTGCCTAGCTTAGCACTAAGCGCAGCTTCTGAGGGATATACACATAATTATATCAGTGCTTATAATCAGCTCATTGAAAATGTATGGAGATGGTTGTATCCTGATGAAAATAGGAAAAGCATTGCAAGGAAAATTTGAAAAGCAGATTGGCATGGTAACAACCCAAGCAGCATGCTTCAACGGGCCAGCGCTTTTCCAAAAAATGGTCCGCCAGATTAACGTTGGCAAATCGCCGGGAACAAGTATGACTGAAGACGGCAATTTCCCATTGTTGGTCCGATGGCTATTACAGAGCCCTCGGCCACCAAGCATTCTCCCATTGCTAGGCCGTCGACGTTTACATTGCGCTCGGCCGGCAGTTATTACCCCGTAGTTGGGCCGTCGAACATTACATTGCGCTCGGCCAACAGTTATTAACCCGTAGCTGGGCCCTTTCTGGCTGCAATGCGCTGGAAAATTGCGCTGGCCCGTAGCAGTCCTAGTGTCAGGTTTCCATTGCTAGAGTTAAAGCAAGGCAAAGTTACGCTAGCTAGCATGAAGGGATCTGTGGTAGAGTGGTAGCGCGGCGGGCTCTGATGCTGAGGCTACGAGAGTGGATGCTAGCTGGTGCAACTTTTTTGCTTTAGCTGGCCTGCCAATCGGCAATTTCATGGGACTGTAATGGCTATTGATCGAGTGCAAGCCAGGGCCACGCTTGGATACCGCTGGCACTGCAACGTTCTGCGACATTGGACCAGCGCATCCCCGGCGGCCAAAGCAGGCACTGGTCCAGTAGTTTTGCCGGGCATTGGCCCTTACTGCTGCCGGCTTACTCTTGCTGCTTGGGAATATTATTTTCCTCTCCATAGACATATTTATCTTACTCTGCAGCTGACGCGTAATAAATTGCAAATTCGACTAATAATCATACAAGTAGAAATAATTTTTTAGGAAAATTAATTCTATCATGGTATTGGAAATTTGCCTCAGTCTAAGAAAAATTGCGAAGGCTAATCAAACTTCTCAGAAACCGAAGTGGCCCAATGGAAGTTTGCCGAAGCCGAGATAGAATAGTGCCAAATGGAAATCCACCGACGTGGAAATCCGCGAAACACAAGTGGTAATGAAGACTGTGAGGTCCAGTGAACTGTATTGGACTCACTTTTTGAGTTTGTTTGTAAAACACAACAATGCTAATCGTCCTAAGCGGAGATGTCGCATTGTTGCGTTGTGTTGTGTTGGGAGTGAAGCGATGGATGTACTAAGAGGAGACTAGCACGGATTAACAATCTGCATTGCTAGCCTCCTAATCCATAACGGGATTTTTCTTTTCCTTTGTTAATGTTAGTTTTAGTGATGTACAATAATAAACCTAAGACTGTAGGTCATTATTGCATCAGCTATTTTCTTACACTAATTAGATTAAGTTATATTATAATATTAAGTAAAACATGAACTCCCGTAAGAGTCCATGTATAAGCACTTTTCATTTACTAATCCTCAAAATAGCATATTAATGAGGATTAGAGGTTATTCCCACAAAAACGCTGGACAAAGGAATTCGGAGATCCTATATAAGGATTCCCCGATTCCTTGTCCAGTATCTTATGATCGCTACAGTAGTTGCTCGTCAATTAGTTGTTCTCTCGCTCTCCCTGCTTATTGCACCTACACCGAAGTTGTTAGTCAACTAGATCGTGTTCATCCCCAGACGTCGCCCTGCCGGCCTTTACTTCTACCTACCCACCACACTTACAGAGGTTGCTCTTGTCAATCGTGTCGTAAGTTACCTTTTTCTTTAATTATAAGTTAGTTAAGTATTTATAGTTAGTTAATTTAGTATTTAAGTTTGTATGTATTTCTTTGAGTTTAAATACATACTATATATTTCTATTTACCTTTCATGCGTTCATGTCTATCTTGGTTTGATTTCGTGCATGATTCATTTCGCAATAGTTTTATATGAATTTTATGAGTAAAGTTAACTAGGTTTTCGTTCGCATAACTTAGATCCAAACTCCTCATAAGACTAGTGGTAGATAAAAAAGTTGGAAATCTAACGAATTTCAACATTTACTTCTGCAAAACTTCCAATTCGGCAAACATTTTCTTCCACCTCGGCCAACTTCCAATACCCTCTCAATCACAGGAGCTATAAATAAATTAAAAGTAATAATTCAATTAGATGGCGAATACCAAGGAGGGCAAGGGAAGTGGAACAGCACTGAACAACACTATGCAGTAAAAAGAGCTTAGTAATATATTTAAAAAATTGGAGGAAATCGAACGGTATGTTTTCCGTTAATTGTCGTAATTCTGAGATGAAGACATATATCATTTACTTAAAGTATCCAGTAAAATTAATTTTCGAAATCTTTGCAGTTGTTAAATTGGGAAGACTATATCTTTAATGCTTTTTCGAAAGCCGGAGTTCCTAAAAAATTGTCACAACTTAGGGTAATAGTTAGAAACCCAAAATATTTCTCAAAATTAGCAAAAGTTCTGAAAAGAAAATCCTCATATGATTTGGGTTTGTTAATTTATTTACGGTTATAGGTTCAGGGGTTCTTGTCGTAAAAGTAAATTTGTTGTAATAATTACGTACCTTGTAATAATTAAAATACTGTATGCATGTATTATATATAATTTAACTTTATATCTTCTAAACCAGGAATATATCTAAAATGGAGACTGATATGCAGCATGATTGAAAATGCTGGGAAATATTTTAGAAAAACTAAGTTTCAATTCAATAGAGTAACGCTTGGAATTCGCCAACAGGTTAAACGGCAAGTATTCAAATATAATCTAATTAAACGTTATTCAAAATTGTAATTTAATGTCAAAAATATTGCCTGACTACTGAAATATTTCAATTTTGAATTTGTTTATCTACCTATTCTATTAATAATTATGATATAGATCAAAAACATGTGCAGATGCATCCAACAAATATTTTGGAATGGCGATTTCATATCAATATGTCAAGCTAGTTTCTAGCCCCAATATTTTGATTCAGGTGAGCTTCCTATATGAATGCTATGACTATTTCAACAATTAAAGGTTATGTATATAAAGGGTTGGATACCATGACAAGTAGGTATAATTAATATTTTTCCTTAGATTAACACAATGATCAAAGATTTAAAGCGGGCCTTCTTGACAACATTAGGAAAAACCGATTGGATTGGAAAAGAGAAAATCAGGAATTATTTTTCATTTTTTACATGGTTAAATGCTCACATAATTAAAGTTTATTAAATTACGAATTACGACAACCGAGATTTCGTCAATAAATTATTGATTGGCGAAATATAAATACATATAAATAAGATAAATATAAATAAATACAAATAAGATAAATAAGGTAAGATTAAATAAGTTTAAATAGATGTAATTAAGATAAATATAAATATATATAAATAAGAAATAGTTAATTGACAAAAGTTCGGCTGTCGTTATTTAATAAACTTTAATTATTTAACCGCGTAAAATATGAATTCAATTAGGAGTACAGCAAAATCGAAGACAACGACAATGAAGACATTTATTGGCTATCCAAAATGGTTGCACGATAATTCATCGTTAACTGAATATTATGGAAATGTATTGCAATAAACGACCCACCTACACAGATGGGCAAAATATATGTATTTTGAAAACACGAGTATTTTAAATGCTGTATTGAAAATAAATGTATTTTAAATACTTGAAAATATATCTAAATACGTGTATTTTCAAGTTTTTAAACTACTGAACTATTATTACATGTATTTTAAAAACTATTGAAAATACATGTATTTTAAAAACTATTGAAAATACATGTATTTTAAAAACTATTGAAAATACATGTATTTTAAAAACTATTGAAAATACATGTATTTTAAAAACTATTTAAAATACATGTATTTTAAAAACTATTTAAAATACAAGTATTTTTAAAACGTATCCGGCTGATTAGTACCTTTGTTTAGTATAAATGTTTAATTTCATGGTTTGAAAGAAAGCTGGAAAAAATTTTAATCTTGGTTCAGACAGCTTTTCACAACTTGGAATATCGACAAGAAAAACGTAAAAAATATTAAAAATCCAATAGTTACTTTACTATTCGACAATATTATAGACACAATTTAAAGCATTTTTAGATATTGATATTATATACAACCCAGAAAATAATGTTCATTGCGTGCAATGAAATAAATTATGTAAATTAAGCCTAGAAAATAAGAAATTGTGTCATTATCATCGTTAACATATTCATTTTTCAGGAAGCGGTGAAAGTTATTTTCAACATACATGATTTTTTTCGCAAAAAAATGTATTTTGTATTTTCAGGGAAAAGAGAATGTATTTTGTATTATGTATTTTAAGGTTAAAATTTTTGTATTTTGAACAAAGTATTCTCAGAATACTTTACTTTGTATTTTGCTTATCTATGCCCACCAAAAATATTCCGTACAACTATGCTAATAGAAACATACTCACACCAACCTCTGATTGCTAATTATGCCATTTTAATAATTTAAATTCTAAATTGTTAGTTAACCGAACTGATTACAGCAGACAGTCATTATCAGAATTACCGTAAATTACGTAATTGGCGTGCCACTGAAAATTTGAAAAGGCAAATTGAACCGAAGGACCCAAATCGGTTAGTGAATTTTATTTACAACGATACGGAAATTACTCATAATTAAGACGTGTCAACCTTTTTTACTATTTGAGTGTTGAATAATTCTTTAAGGTTATTAAATGTTCTGAAAAATTGTAAATACTGCAACTCTAATTGCTATTTAAGGTGGTGGCTCGACCCTACTCATGTAGGTGCTGCATACTCTTACGAAAATAACGGAATTTGTAAGTTCTTACCTACAAGATTCGCATAATTTACTTAATTAAATAGTGATGGCAATCTGCAAATAAAATTATATCCGTGATTATTTTAAGATTTCCCAGCGGCAATTTTACAACCTCCATTCTACTTTCCTGGGGAGATGATTCAGTATATATATTTATATATATAATAGTATTACAATTACTTTATTATCACCACTGGATATGCTCTGAGTGCCCCAATTATGAAATGGCACAATAATTTAAAATTCTCTATCACCTATTACTTACAGGAGCATGAATTATGGTGCAATAGGATTTATAATAGGCCATGAAATTGCGCATGGGCTTGATTGGACAGGTATACACAACAGGATTAAATCATTTTTTGAATTTTATACAAAAAGCTGTATTTATATTAAATGTTTTATAATTGTAAATGGGATATAAAGGATGAAACTAATGTCTGTCAAGTTAGAAAATAATTTTGTAAAAACATTTTCTCTAACTTCACAGAAATGCAAAACTTTGTAAACAAGACTGACTGTTTTGTGGAGCAATATGAAAAATACAAAGTGGAAGGTTTGGGTGAAGATGGTCAACCTGTTAACCTAAGACCGTTTTAACAATAGCAACATTAAAAGCAAATTAGATTTCGAAGTATAATTAATGATTTTTGAAATGTTCATTCTTAAAAAATGATTTAACTGCAAAATGAATGAAAATTTAAAAGAATTAAGCTAGAATAGCCATAAAAGGAATAAAGTATAATTTCGAAAGCTAATAATTCACCAGAAATTCGTCATAATGAGCACCGAAGTAGATTGACATAACTTCCAATTGTTCATTTAGTGAAGAATGTTTTGGGTAATTATATGCAGCAAACTATGAATTTGATTTTGATGGCGTTTTACATAATTTCAGAATAACAATTGCTTAATTAGCAATAACTTCTTCGTATTAGCTTTAAAATATTTTCATTTTTGGAAGTTTTGAATTACTTTTGCTAGACATTAATTTGAAAGATACATCTGTAAATCTAAGAATTAAGTCATTATGAAACCATTAAATGGTTTTTACGAAATTTCCAATTATTTTAACCGAAAAATTTCATTATTTTAAAACTTTCTTGTACATTTCTGTAGTTAAATGGGTGGAATACACTCATAGAGAATATTGCGGACAATGGTGGGGTCAGAAATGCATTTCAAGCTTACAAATCCTACGTAGACAAGAACGGTTCTGAAAAAAGACTTCCGGGATTAAGCAAATATACTCCCGAGCAGTTGTTTTTCCTTTCGTATGCACAGGTTAGTAGAGCATTGCCGTGTAACAACGTATTATTTCTGTTGTTCTATCCTTACAAGTTTGAATGGGTAAAAACGTTTATTAAGAAGGAACTTTAGTTCCCTTCTTTATAGGAATGTTGTACTCTGTCTGTCTGTCTGTGTGTGTGTGTGTGTGTGT
>JAAAYG020018533.1:0-10599 GCA_009936455.2 Tomocerus minor
GAGGTGTATAGCCTGGGAATAGTTAGATGTTACGGAATGGGACAGTATCTAGATGTGCTTGGTAGTGGATAATATGAAACGGGAACACTGTCGCCACCTTACCACGTTTGTCAGTTTGCGTAGCATTCAATTTCAAGTCGGCGTGAGCCTGTCCATTCTAAAGACATACACAGTCAGTGTGTTCGTGATCTGTTCCGTATTAGATTTCTGAGTTGTAAATTCAATTTCAAAATTACGATGGCTGATGTAAGATTTTCGAATTTAGAAATATACTGAAAAGTAAATAAATAGAACATTTTTTTAATCATGTTAACTAATTTTGCAGGAAGATCCAACCAAGAGGAAAAGGACCTTCAGGAAGTTCACCTTCCGGGGAGTCGATCTTGACCAGCTTCTTGATATGAACATGTGAGTTTTTGTATTTAATCTTTGGGTTCGGTGTGGTAGCTCAATGACCAAAATACAGTTGATTTTGAAATGAAGTATGCAAAGGCCTAATTTTGTCACGTAGTGTATCCATAAGTCAGTGTAAGTAAGTTAAGCCTTTTTTTATAAATGGTAATAATATAAAATATCCTTGTATCATATTTGATTCGTGGTTAGATTCGACCGGCTCCTCTTTTGTTTAAAGCAATTTATCAATATGTTTGAAGTAATTCCACATTTTTTTTTTGAAGGAACTGTTAAAATCTGCTGTATATAGGCTGCTTAATGTTTCATATATTATTATTTTAAATAACTGAATGAATTATACAACGGTAAACGAAAAAATGTTTTCTAATTAGCTTTGCCTTCCTTATCTTCGACCTTCAACCTTACTTGACCGCAAACTAATTTTCTTATGATGTTTGAATGTTTTGTTATATGTAGGAAGCAGTTTACTGAATTGGTTCACGCTCGTGCTCGCAGGCGTTTTAATCGTGGTCTTAAGCGTAAATCTTTGGCTCTCCTTAAAAAATTGCGAAAGGTACGACATTTAAACAAAATATTTGCAATGCTACTTACTATTAGTAATTTTCTGAATAAGAATTTAGTTCTTATTTTATTGTTTAATGTTTCTTTTATATATGTTATGCAATATACTTTGTGGGATTACTACTTGTATGAACTGTATATAATTATTCACATTAATTTGCAGGCTAAGAAAGATGCTCCAGTCAATGAAAAGCCTGATGCTGTAAAAACCCACTTGAGGGACATGATCATTATTCCAGAAATGATTGGAAGTATCGTCGGTGTATACAACGGCAAAACCTTCAACCAAGTAGAAGTTAAGGTAATCATTGTATTCAGATGTGCTTCTTCCTATCTTTTATCGTAAATAAGCCATAACAATAATCTTTACTATGATTACTTTTCAGCCTGAAATGGTGGGCCACTATTTGGGAGAGTTTAGCGTTACGTACAAACCTGTTAAGCACGGAAGACCAGGTATCGGAGCTACACATTCATCACGTTTCATCCCTCTTAAGTGATTATTTTATTACAATATTATCATTCGTATGCAGATGAACGTTATGTATGTTTTAAAGAAATGGGATTTCCTTCTCATGGAATAAACATAATTACTTGGGATTTCTATAACAGACATGTATGCATTTTATTTTTATTCTCATTCAATCAATATGATTCATTCCTCATTAATTCATACGTAAATTGTAACATATACCAATGGTATAGGGACATCGTAAACGTAAGGAGTAATTTAATCATTCATTTGGATTTTGTTTAGCATTTTATAATACAAAATAGTAGTTCAGCAGTTATCCTAACTTAACATTAGGAATTTTTTCCAAGGCTAATAATATAATTGATTTCCATTTGCGCTGATGTATAATAAAATTGGGGTATTGACAATGTGTTTCCATGTTTTCTGGTGTGCGTTTGTATTCCAAGCCCCCCCCCCCCCCCAAGAAACCGTGGAATCTCATTGAGTATTGCTGTTCACTGTTTTTACCAAAATCAAACGACTCCTCTTTGTCCCCTCCACAAATGTTTATTGCTATTTGTACATTACATGAACTCCCTTCGTGGTACGGGTACGGTAACGGAATCATTTAGGATTTGCGACATCGCAAACTCCTTTCGTTACCAGACCTAACCATGTAAAAACTCGGTATTTGCTAGCGATTACCCCTTGCGATAGGATTGGGAATATAGCCCCAATTAATAAAAATCAATTGTAAGGGGGCGGGAATGGTGGTCTACTATCCTTGGCACCAGCCTAGTAATAATTTGTTTGCTGTCCCAGTAGACCTCATGTACCTTATTCCCGACTTGTGGGGCAAAGTTACGACACAGCAAAATCCTCGCGCAGCCAGACGTAAGCATGTAAAAACTCAATATTTGCTAGCGATTACCCCTTGCGATGGGGATGAAAGTGTGGTCCCTGGACCATTTCAATGTAAATGGCTCAATTTTTGCCCCCTTACTAGACATGACGACGTTCACCCCCTTGGTATTTATATAGTACGACAAAATTGCACCTGTGGCAGGTCTCCATGTAATTTTTCGAAAATGAAAAGCGGGTGGAAAATAGTCTCATGACGTCACGATATGACGTCACACGAATAAGATTTTAAAACCAATTTTGATAGTCACGATCAAAAAAGGTGGCAAAGGGGTTTCCAAGGCTATTATGCATTCTCCCAATGTGTTTCCATCGTAAACGATGGAAACACATTGCATTCTCCCTACTTGTTCCGAACCCCACAGCATCAATTATTTGCAAATCCTTTAGGGGGGAGTACTATCTACTATTCTTGACAAAATTGCATTTATAGTACTTAGATTAATTGGCAATTGGGACCGTAGTAAACATCACACAATATTATATCATATCAACTCAATGAGCTGAAGTAAATGGGAGAAGCGGTATATAAGGTCGAAGGTACGACCATCGTTACTTTACACCATATTTTTTCCAGATCGTTGTATTTATAGTTTAATAGTATTTTGAAAAACTTGTGCTTTTTGACTATCGTCCCCTTCTGCACTTTTGATTTAACGTGTAATATGCCATTGATTTTAACATGTTTTAAACTCAACAGTTGTAGTCATATTAAGATGGTTTCAGATACGTCAATAATAATTCAGTGGGCATAACCGAATTCAAAGGCAACGTTGCAAAATGCCAAGACGAGGTCACGGTGTTAGCGATGTAGAGAGTACTTACCGTTCCTTAAGCTCAAGGAGTTCCAGAAGTTCACGTAGAAAAATTGAACATAGCAACCTTCTCCCGTACCACCCGTAAGTTTTTATGCATCCAATAATTCCATCTGCGATGCTACACTTTTATTTCGGCTTTTATAGTTTGCATTTTACAGGGAAAAGGAAATCTCAGATGTAATCGACTCTTTCAACAAACAAAAGAAGACCAACTTTTTTACTCTTTTTCGATATGCAACAATTGTGGACAGAATTTTAATAGCCATCGGTCTAACATTTTCTTTGCTTAATAGCTTGTTTATGGTCTGGAGAATACATTTGTGAGTAAAAGATTTCTAATTTTAAGTTTTAAACATTTTTTCCACGTTAATGTAAGTAAACTGTAAACGCAATCCCTTGGGACTGTATTGAAACAAAGAAACATCTTAATCTGAAAAGTAATTTTCCTTTACTTTACTGAAGATTGAAGGTTTAATTAGAGTAAATCTTGAAACATGAAGTAATTTGTCTATAAAAAATGTTCATTATTTGCTCCTGACGCGCTAATTAAATAAAACGTATTCGGAGGTCGGGTTAGTATGTCATGCATATTGATACACATTTTAGAATTATTGCATTTTAGAATTTTAGAAAAAGTAAAGTGAAAGTTTAAGGTGCAAGAAAAAGGCATGACATTTATAAAATGATTTCGTTTCTATCACCGCGCTACTCTCTGCGATACAAATTGTTCCGGTCCTTTAATTTTCCTTGTAGACTAATCAATTGTATAAAATAATATTATTTTAGTTTCTTTTCTTTTAGATCAATAAACATTTCGAAGAAACTCATCTATATTTCTTTAGATGTATTGAGTTTAGATGGTAAGTATTGCTTTAGATGTAATAATTGTAAACAATCCTTTGTTTTACAGATTAGGAAGATTGATGTACTGTATCATTGTAAATACGAGATGCTTGCAGTACGTATTTATTGCAATAATCACAAAAAATATATATATTATTTGCTGTTCATGTTGCAACCATTAAGCATTACCGTGTGTATGGAGTATCCGTATATATAGGTACCTATGCATTTAATTACTAAATCTATTGGTTTTTTCTTGTGTGTACAGCCCTGCAGACGCAAGGAAACCAGAATTATTGACAATGTTGATAGACGACTTCTTTTGGACTACAATTCTTTCATTTTTCATGGAAACTACTTCTAGTTTCATCTCCAATGGATGCCTGACGATAGCAGCCGATAATCAGGTTCTTATTCTTGGATATACACTAATGATCATTTCATGCTGATAAACGGCAATGACAATGACACAAAATATTTCTTATATTGTGCGGTAAAGTTTTCCTTGCTGTTTTTACATTCTAATAATGTAGGTTTGTAGCTTGTGATGCTTTATTTTGTAATGGCAGGTTAAAACCATAAGACTGAAGTTGTTTTCTAGTCTGATCATCAAAGATACGTCATGGTTTGACTACTTTGTCAACCGCTATTTCGTGAAAGAAAAGTCAGAGTACGGTCTTAGCAGTAATGTACTTACTATATGTAAAATAGCGGTATGAGCAAAAGTAATTTTTCACGTTTTTTCCAGTAGATTTGACTTTCGCTTCATTTTCACTTTGGTAAGAGTTGCATAAAGGTGAAAGTAATGAGAAAGCATGTGACATGAAAAGAAGGGAAAGGCCTTATTGCAAACAAGATATATTACTTTTGCACAAACTGGCAAATCTACCTTATACATTAGGTTAACTGCAAATAAATGCTACATTTAGTTCTGTAGATAGATGACTTATAAATAAATTGAATTTATAAATAGGGCCATCACGAAAATAAGGTTAGGCATAGGAGAATCCCTTGGCCGATGTGTGAAAGATGTGTGTGCGGCTTTTCTTTTGATTGCACTGAGTTTACTGCAAGGTTTAGAGATTACATTAGTTTTTTTGGTTGTCCTCCCTGTTGGGGTCTTTTCTGCGTACATGGGAGCTGCTGCTGACAAAAAATTCGTTCGAACATCTCAAGAAAATTATGCCTCAGCAAATGTTTTTGCAGAAGAAGTTCTATCAAACATAAAGATGGCGAAAGTATACGAAGGTGAATGGAAGATATCGCTACATTATCATTCCCTTCTCCGAAAATTTAGTTGCAAGGAAACGGGTTGGCTTATAGTTTCAGCTCTGTGCGTAGCCTGCGTGTCTTTAGGAGGCTACACTGCTTTTTGGTGTATTATTTGGTGGGTTCCATCTGAACAGCATTTCGATCAGTTTTGCAAGGCAAATACATCAGAAGATTTTGTTTTGGATAATGGCCACTTATTCAGCAGAAATATGTCTTGGCCTTGGGTACCAAAAGGAAGCGCCGTTGATACCGTAGTGGTTAGATTTTATATTATGAATCGGCTTGTTAAAAATTCTAAAAAGAGTAATTATTTTTATTTTTATTTATTTTTAAATTTTTATCTTTTTGATTCTGTAGCCATTTCTTACAATAGTGAATCTAGCTGATCGTTTGATAGAGATTCCTAAGTATATCCTTGATGCGATTGAAGCTACACGGCTTGCGACGGAAATTTTTTTCATCATGGACATGTATATATTTTAAAATATTATTCTATTCATAATGCGAATTGCAATGTCAACTGTGGGCTTATTCGGTTGTTGAAAACCTAATTGCAGTCTTTTATGGTTCCTTCGTGTATAGAGTGCCGCGGATTAATAACCCTAAACTACCTGGAGTCACGCCGAAATGTGCTGCTATCGGAAGAATTGAATTTGTCAACGTTGGTTTTCGTTATGTGAGAGAGCCACATATATGGGCCGTTAGAAATGTCTCAATGACAATGTATCCAGGGCAAATAATTGCTATTGTTGGCCCGTCTGGCAGCGGAAAGACAACCATCTTAAAACTCATTGATCGCCTCTATGACCCCTGTGAAGGACAGGTGTGATAACGATACTGTATATCATTAGTTAGTACCTAGTATACATATTTTTTGTTGCCTTTAGAAAATGAATTTCAGTTTATTTTTCATCATTAACAGATTTTGTTAGATGGAAATCATATTGAAGCCATGGATGTGAATTGGCATCGGAAGCAAATGTGCTTTATATTGCAAGATCCAATTCTTTTCAATACTACTGTTGAGCAAAACATCAAATGTGGTCTGAAAACTGCCAAAATGCAAGATATTTTTGAAGCCTGCAAAACTGTTGAAATGCATGCTTATATTTTGGAATTACCTCATGTATGCACAAATACAATCTGCGTTATAAATATTGTTTAAAGTATTAACTCCGAGGCTTGTTAAAGTTGACAATGATTTATTGAAGGGCTACAGCACTATAGTTGGCCACAGGGGAAACATTTTCAATGAGAATCAGAAACGACTTATTTGTCTCGCAAGAGCTCTTATCGCTCGTCCTCGCATAATACTCATAGACGACCCACAGCCCACTCCTAATGAACAGTTCGACGCTCTTCTTAACAATATTCTTCAGACGTTAAGAGAGCAAGCCACAATTATAGTTACTAGCCCACAATGCTCTACTCTAGTTAAAAATGCTGGTTTCATTTTTGTAATGAACAGGGGAAAGGTGAGCACAGAGAAATATTATTAAATGACATACAATTGCATTAGGCATGCATTAATTTTTTGGTAAACAATGGTTAAAGTTGTGACTTTTAAGTTTTAACTATGATTGATTATGCATTTTTGTGATTAGGTTGTGGAGTCGGGAACTCACAAGAAATTGCTTAATCAGAACAGTTTGTATCATGATATTCTAAGACAGAGCTTAGATGATGTAGATGTTGGAGGTAAAATGGGATTTCAAACAATAACATTTCTATGAATAGCATAATTTTAATGGAATAAGGTTTTAGAAATCAGGAGAAAGTTCCCGTCGCAGCTAGCGGCTTACAGATACTCACACAATTTAGAGCAATTTCAAGCCGAAAAGGAGAAAGCAGAAAAATGGTTAGGCAAACCTGTCCCAACAGATTTTCTTAAAAAAGCTGTAAGCCATTTTCTAAAGCACTGCTCTTTTCTGAAAGAGTTTTAATAATTTAATTTAGTTTATTAACTTTCCATTTAACCACATCTGTGATATGCATTGCTTGCATGTTACTGTTATCTAGAAACGTGGAATTACATACGAAAAAGCAGAGGCAGATACCGTTGGTTATGGATTTGTGGGCTTTCAAAGAAGACAGTCAAAATTTATATTGTCGCTAAGTGGTAGAAAATGTTTTTGTTTCTGATCTAGCTAGTAAAATCTGTGTACTACAATAATTGACAATTTTGCGCAAATGTAGAGAAACAAAACACACTCAAACATACACCGTCATCGTCTGTCACTTCAATAATTGATACTACGGACAGTCGTAAGACATTAAATTATTTATTTATACGATAGTAAATAATAATACAATCATCATCTTGTCTGTTTTTTGTCCTTATTAAAATTTAATTAACAGATAAGTTAAGGAAGCAACTGCGATCAAAATTGAACAAACCGAACAACAAATCAGTAACAATGTATGTAAAATTGTGTATGTTATTGCCGAATTGTATTAATTATTGAATTGGGTATTGAAGCAAGGATATCCTTGTTTAGTGTATCTAACTTTCTCTCTGCTTTTCCTTTCACGTACATTACGAGCAAGTGAAAGTAACACGATAATGTTTGGGGATATTTGCAAAACTTTATCAAATGATGTATTTTCTAGAGTTACGCATACTTCGGCATCGTTAAAAGATAAAACATGTCGTATAAAGTCTCGAAGTTATCAACGTGACAATCCAGATACATTTAGTATTTCCTCAGAAGATTCTTTTATATTTTGGGATGATTATTTGGAGAGATTGGACTCCTGGGTACTATTATTTATCGTAGTGTTTTGGTTGAGCTAATATGCAGAAATTTCATTGTTTTTTTTCATTAATTATTCTTGCTTATTCTTGGCGATGTTTCAGATTCAAAGAGCTCGTGTTGTGAAGTGGATGGATTTTTTTTCCTTGATACTTAAAAGACAAGTCTTACCATTTGTAGCTGTAGGCATTCTGGCATCAATTTTCTTAGGAGTTTCTAAACCATTTCAGGAATATATTATAGCAGATGTACTTTTGGTAACAGCAAATACAACAAACTAGCATTTTTGTTTTTAACATAACCGAATATAATCCATTTTGTAAAATACTAAACAAGGCCTTAAGAAACAATAGAATTGTTATTTTTATTAACGTAAATGTCCTTCTTATAGAACGTAAATGGAAAAGACCAAAGAGAGTCTTTTCTTGGACATTCTTTCAATTTATTTTACTTTGGTATGGCATGTGCTGTGGTTGCGCTGATCCAGGTAGGTTACCTACTGATTTATTCGGTCGGAAGTCATATCATATTCTCAGATTACTTGCCCTTTCGACATTACAATTAATTCCTAAAGAGATCACCAATATTTTTAACTGCTTTTTCAATGATTAAAATTTAGTCTCGCTTTTACTGTTTTCTTTCTCAGATTAAAAGAACGTAAGTGACTATTTATTGTATTGGAAAAGCCGTTAAAATTTTTGTCCTTTATGAAGGCCAGTTCATTGTGTAACTTTTTAGCCCTACTAGGGCGAGCTTTCTGTTACGGCTTGCAGTTCGTTTTCATAATGTGGCTGTATGTAACATTGTAACGTAGTTAATTTAGACCGATTTACATAACTGATACAAATGCAATGCAAAAATACAAACCACTTGTTGTTTGAGTAGGTTATCGCTTTCGGAATAGCTGGCAACAAGCTTTGTGCTCTATTACGGGGCGAAATTTTTTCAACAATGCTTCAGCAAGATATGCAATGGTATGATATGCCAGAGAACGACATTCGCGTCCTGAGTGAAATACTAACGAATGATACCGAGGGTGTTCAAAAGGTAATTTGAAAACGTTTTAGCTAACTTTTAGGGTGATATCTGGATGATGCTTGGAAGCTAACCCATCTTCTTTTCGACTCTATCTGTTTATCACTAAAAGAAACCCCCAGAAAATCTAATATTATGGGTTCTGTGATATCTATTAAATATAGTACCCATGTGAAATCACAGATTTCCTATAGTTTTCTTTGAAGTGTTGATGACAAAGACTGTGTATGTTTGTCATTTTGTATGTTTTTAGAATGTTATGTTGCATTGCGGACTGATATTCCAAAGTATTGCCTCAATTGCTGTTGCTACAGTATGGGCAATATGGTTCATTAACCCTCTTTTCACGGTAGAGGCATCAATTTTAGCCGCTGCAACTCCGTTGCTTTTTTATGCTACGTATAAGGACCGAAAGCGTGCATTTTCTCATGATGAGACGTTAAATGATATGTTGGCCCCCGCCAAAGAGGTTTGCAATAGCATTTGTATGTTTTTTTATTTTTTGTTTTTTCGAATTCAAATCAAAAGCTGTAAGAAATGTGAAATGAATGTAGCTAGCTTTTGAAGTTGTCAATAACGTGAAAGTGGTTGCATCCCTCAATTTAGAAAAGCATTATATCGAGGAATACAAGAAACATTTGAAAAGGAAATCATGGTAGTGTAACTTCATTTATTGTTTAACTTCGTGTAATAATGAATTTATATAGGATGTGTGGAAATCATGATTCGAAATTTATTTACAGGTTTGCTTACTGCCACCAAATGCTTATCATTTCTGTAGCTGATCCCCTACGTTTATTGCTTTTTGGAGTATTCATTTGCTGCAGCTATCCAAAGGATATGGCGACGAAAAATGGCTACCAGAGTTTTAATGATATGATAAGGTCTATACTGTTCCATTTCCTTCATTATAAAGTTAAGTCCATTGAAAAGTACATGGTTTTATAATGTTAATTCTGTAGGATATTATGGTTTCTAATATTTGGAGCCATTTCAGTAGCGAAATCCTTTGCATTTCTTCCGAATAGCAGGAAAACGCGTACCACTTTAGACAAAATCAATTCCATCTTGACCTCAAAACCTTGTATCATTGATGTAAAACCCGACGTAAGTCTATTTTTTCAGTAGATGTGTAACTTTTTTAAGATTTTTAAAGTTGGATGATAGACTGATTTGTTCCAAGACGAACAGTACATTGGTACCTACCCATAATTACATGCACATACTTCTCATTTGAAAAAGATCTGTTTCCTTCACATCGAACCTCCAACTGTGTCATTACGGGATGTGGCATTCCAGTATCCAGTCATGAAAGAAAAACAAGTCTTACATGGAATAACTGTAGAGTTTTTGCCTGAGACATTTGTGGCTGTAGTAGGTGCGTTACTTTTGTTACAAAACATGTACCTACAATATCTTGATTTTAAAGAGCAGAAACTCGAAGTAACTATCATTAATAAATGACAACGATAATTCTATTAACGCATTTAAGGGCTCTAAGGGCATCCTCACTCTGTTGTTATATTTC
>JAAAYG020018544.1:0-10421 GCA_009936455.2 Tomocerus minor
TATCTGTACATTGAGACCCCAGTTTCGGAAACAAACTTGGATGACATTTTCAGGATCCCCCGTTTGAAGGAACTTCATATTCAACACCAGGTGTCTGAAGAGCCCTTGAAGAAGCGCCATTTCGACATTGCTGTCGAACACAACCATTTAGCACTCATTTATTGGGCTCCAACGTATCAAGAAAAATGGAAAAGATTTTCTGCCGAAAGCAAAAACGACATTTGGATCTTTATAACACTGGAGGAAAAAACCTGGGTACCGCAACTGCGTGCTGTAGTAGGATATTTGAATGTTTTTCTGACAATCCCCGTGAATTGTTGCGTTGCTTTAAATACTTCACTCATGGATTTGGATCAATTCAACCGAAACCACAGTCCCCAAAAGGCTTCAGATTAAAATAATCATTGTATAAAAGAAGAGCAATTGTAAAATATTTTTCGACAATACTGAAATTCTGATTGGGGAATGTCTGGCAAAATTGAAATATACTATTTCAAAATTTAAATTATGATTATTTCTAATGTGAGTACAATCAGTACAATGTGACGATATAATATGTTTCTGTATATTCAATTGCAACATGTACGAATATTTAATTACATTATTGGCCAAAAATAAATAAAACTGGATGAAATAGATTTCTTTGAGTGAATACTGCAAATAAGTTGTAAGTACTGTATATAAAATTCGTTTCCTCAAAGGCCTATAGGCATTCATTAAGGACTCACTGTTTTCTGAGAAGATCACAGGAAGAGAATTAAAGAAGGATCAATTGACATATGATTTACTATTTATTCTATTTCTTTCCCAATTCATTCAGATATAATATAAAGTCGCAAGTAAAAACTAAGGAAGGAATATATGGTGTCTAGAAATGACTTTGACAAGTCAACATTAATCACAAGTGGTGCAATTAAGTCTTTTCATTAGAATTAGGCAGCTATTTATTTGAGTGTGTCATTCTCTGGAGCGCTTAGATTTTATCAGATCAAATGCATTCCCTAGAATTTGGTAGGGAGAGACGAAAGGGGCTTAATAAAGTTCCTTTTCGTCCTGCTGTATAGTTCTCTGTTGACTAATCTGTGAAAGAGGTTCATTTGACTTTTTCCTTCCCTCTTCATATTTGTCTAACATGAGCTAATGAGCTAAAGGAAAGTTGAGAGAGGAGGTAGGGAAGTTATTAAATAACCGATGCTTAGCCCTTTAATTCCTTGCATCTGTTGTTTCTTCTCACGCAATATGTTTATTCTGAGAGGTCTAGAGACGCTGCCTACGTGTATTCATCATGCACTGTGTCATTTATGTTTCAAATTCTTGATTTACGGGATTCGAGAGGCACGTGAATGTGTAGGGATGAGTTGGGAGTGAAATTATACCCTTGACTTCTTTGTGTATGAATTTTCAAGCTGTGCACCCAAGGTATCCGTTTTATAAGGTTCCATAAACAGGAGTGTAGAGTGTAAAAGCATCTATGTCGAACAATAGACGTTGGCTGGCTGGCTGCGACTAAGTTAAAATGCTCTTGAAAAGTAAAGTGAAGAAGTGAAAGGAATAAAGGACACAAAAGGCGAAGTTTAGTGAGGAAAGTGTTCTAGTGATAAAAGGGTTATATAAGGAAAATCTGAGCTTGCAAACTAAAGGACGCCAAGTAAGTGAAGGGAATGAATCTATGCTTTTCTCATTCTTAACCGAGGACATTGAGTCTATAAGATATAGAGAAGGAAAAGGCGTCGTTTCCTAGTTATTATTATTACCGGAGTGTATAAAGTCTAGTCCAGCTAAGTATTAGGAGTGGGAGATGTTGAGGGAAGAGAAGATCCAAGGAAATCAAACGAGTATTTATATGGGAGAGATTTTGTCTAGTCTGAAGTTGGTTTGCCTGTGCACATCTTCGATATTTACTTCCATTGCTTTGCTGTTTGTTATTTCAGCTCTCCTGCTCCAGTTTTAGTTTACGGCATTACTTATCGTTAGTTTAGTTTGTGGTTTAAGGATGTCCCTTCTGCTTTATTTACTTGAAAGGACTTGAGGAGACTGCTGACTAGTGCAGAAGGGAAAGGAGTATGTAACTACAGATATACAGTCTCTAAGATCAAACTGAAGCATACATACAAATGACAGAAATTTCAATCTAAAAGCCTCGATCCCCTTCCACGACAATATAATATAACAGTACAACTGATATTAGAGCTCTTGTTATTCTCTGGTTCTTGTGAAAATCAGGTCGAGTTTTTCCTTTGCCTTCGTGTCCCGGAGACTCCTCTCCGTTTTCCTTTGGCTTCTTCTTGTCAAGTTGGTGGAAGAAGAGGGCGAAGAAAAAGAGCAGTGACTACTTCCAACCAAGACTAATAAAACCAAAGCTAGCTCTCTTCTTCTCCATGTTATTCTTGTGTTTGGTTCGACAATGAATGTGAAGCAATAACGAGGAACTCTCTTTCTCTCTTCGCAAGGAGCGGAAGGCCAAGAGTTGTCAACTAACTAACATGAACTATATACTAAGTAAGGAAAACCTGATTGAAATTCTAAGTCAGCAAATATCCTTTTGTCTTTCTCTTGGCTCCGCCTTTCTATCTCTCTTGTCGATCTTTGTCTTTGTTCCCTTTCTCTCTCTCTCTCTTTTCTTCCTACTTAACTTAATGTATACAATTATAGCGTATTCATGATACAAATAGGAGTCATTTATATACAACGCTCCACTAGCACAGCACAATGTTACCTCATTCTACTCTTAGCTAAATGCTAGAATGTGTTTTTCCGGAAAGATGAACTTTCTAGTCAAATCTTCACTTACTTTCTATTAGCTACTATTAGTTCAAGTGAAACGACAATGACACACATAGGACAGACTACAGGAGAGCAAGGAGCAAAGTGCTAATACTAATATTACAAGTAAAATCAGCCGAGAGAGAGAGAGAGAGAGAGAGAGAGTCGCTAGTCGACTGAGTGGGCACAACAACAACAACACTGGCACTGCTTTTCAACTAAGTGTTACACTTTCTGTCTGACAAAAGAAAGTAATTTGAAGCGGACAACAAAACAAGGGAGAGAAGAAAGCCTCATTTTCACTCAACACTTCACATGACACAAGCGAGAAAACCAGGACACTATAAAGTGCCTGTGTAGATAGATGCTCTTTAGGCACTAATATAAATATATTCTCGTTTTCTCGGTGATAGCACCGAAGAAAACGAGAGAAATGGCGGGATGGAGGGCAATAGGAGCAAACTAAAGTCAAATAAAGCGAAACGTTGAAAGGCGAGGGAGGGAAAGTCCATAGAAAAGTGCGATGCGAAAAGAAAAGGGCAGTAAACTAGTATTTATGTCTAAGAGATCTATTGTGCTGCAGTTTCCTGGGAGTATTCACTCCAACTGAACACGACACATACGGAGGGAATACAAAGAGATCTTCCTCTCCTCTCTGTTTTCACTGTCCAACTCTAGTTTACACTTTGATTGTTTGCTAGCTGCTACCTTCTTTTTGACTTTACTCTCTACACAAGGATACTACATTTATAGAGAGGATTCACCCATGATCTACTATCAAAGATACGACTACGTCGCTGGATAAATCTAATATATAAACGACTTTTACTATTAGATCTATATGTATATTTACGTGTGAGAATTGTGGTCATTTCTTCCTTTGCTTATCTATTCAGTCAGTTTGACGGTGTGAAAGGACGAAACAACAAAAGCAGAGTAATAGGGTGGGCTTGTTCCGACAAAGAGAGCGTGTGAAGGAGTCTCGAGGGAGCTGTGATTTGGTCGCATCACAATCATCAACTGGACTACTACTACTCTATTGTCACCAGTAGAATCTCTGACGTGGTCCGGCTACACTACACTGCCCTCCACATACCACTCACCATAACTCCAGCAACATCCTTTCCCAGTAGCTATAGTGCGAAATCAACCAAAGAAGGACATAAAGAAGGAACCCGAGGGAGTTAAACGACAAACCAGAGGAACAAGACACAACTGAAGTTAGACATTGCATCTCAATGTCTGAAAACTCCCGTTTAACCTTTTTTCTACGTTCATCCTGTCAACTAAAACCAAATTTTATCCTATAGGAATAACCAGAGTTACGACAGACTGTCAATATTTTTCACCCAGTACTAATATTCTACATCGATTGAAAATATACTTATGCTATGTCGTTGCATAGTTTGGTCCACCCCTTCAATGCGTTTGATTTTTTATAGTTTTAAGAAACATTGAAGTTTTTGGGTTAGTTTTTGGGTAAGAAACATTGAAGTTGCTACATTAGGAACTTTCGCATAAAAAACCCGAAAACGGATTAAATTGTTCCATACTTTGAAATAAATTGATACAAAAATGGCCAAGGATGTTCCCAGCATCAATCGACCTTTTTTGGGGTTTTTGTTTTGTAATCTAATTTGTATGTGAATAGAAATTGTAAAATATTAAAAGTGATAGTACACATTTTTTTTTGAAAATCATGAATTTTTGTTTCGTTAATATTTTGTTGGGCCTTCTTTGATTAGATCAGGACTAAAAAGCTGTGATTATTCACAAATCTTGCAGTTTTTTTCTTCGAAAGAAGAAAATTAGTACTGGAGAGAATTAATTGGGCATATGCAATTATTGGGTGAAAAATTAATTCCGTAGATTATAGTTAATAGATATTGGGTATTATGGATCAGTTGGATGGATAAGAATGTAAAAGGCCAAATATTGGAATGGAAAACGAAACTTTATTGTATTTGTCATGTTCTGTGCTTTGCTAGTGGTATACAATGATAGTTTGATACAGAGTAGAGCGTGTCATGTCGTAGTCTAGTTCCGAAGTCTCGTAGCAATGTCTTTAAGTTGAATTTGGTCGGGTTGAAGTTAAGGATATGAGGGAAGATGTGATCGAATCAGAGTTTATATCCTTCCTGTATCTTCTTGCTCTCCTTATCTAACAATGATGTGCCTTCCTATTTTTAGAGTTGTTGAGACGAACACCTAAAGTAACGACGTGAAAAGAAAAGGGAGGAAAAAACACGAAATGTTACGAGTTGGGTGTAAGCATGCCAATTTTGGTCTTTTGTCCATGTCATTGACAGTAGGCTGTGTGAACGCAATCTGACACGGCATGGCATGAGAATTTCATTCCTCGACCTATATAACTTGAAACTTTGACTCATTGAATGTACATCCTTTGCAAGAGTTTGAAGTAGCGTTGATGGATCTCTTCTGTTGGCAATCTTCTCTACAATTATTACTGTAAAGTCAAAAGTTTTTTGATTATAGGATCCCGTGAGAGAAGAAAATCATTTTCTTCAATATTTTCTATAGGAATATTCGAACTTGAGCCTTAAAACTTATAATTACAAACGAAAATGTCATTTCGGAGTATTGAGATAGTTCATAGCATGACAACTTTAACATGATATGATAACAATGATAACATGGGAAATTAGAAGTTAGCGTGACGTTGACTGGATTTTGTCCAATCTGAATTATCACCTTAATATAAATTGAATTTAGGTGGGATATACGACGGAAGATATTCGAAATCTTGGTTTTATTCTCGAATGATGTGCATATTAGTAGAATGTAATAAAATAGGTATTTGTCAATGTGTGTCTAATGTAGGGATAGAGAAGGGAAAGCGTGAACAATGTAGATATCGACGGTTTTCCTTTTGATAAAGGGAATTAAAGGAGCGTTATGGTTGACTTTGGCTGGTTGGGTGGAAGAGGAATGCAAGAATGTCATGTCGAGAGTGCAATAAGTAAGCCGCAAAATTGAAGGCGTCACTAAAATGCAATAATGCTGTTGAAAAGTAGTCCTAAAAGACTATTGTATTATTTGCAGGCTACAAAATTCTGTACAGAGCATGAGGAATGCAATGCTCTGACCTCTCTCTCTCTCTCTGCCTTTGACAGATATGACTTAGGCTTAGAGAATGGAAATATTATAGTCTCAGAGGAATACCTGATTCACATTGTCCCTACTTGTAGGAGAAGATAAAGTTGCGTCCCGTCGACGGCAGTGTAGATACAACATCGAAAACTGATATGATATGATAGATGATGAAAGCTGGCGGAGAAAGTTCCATCAGGAGCCTAAGGAAGTCTCAATCCACAATGAAATGAAATATTGAATGAATGGAATGCATATGTGAGGAATGTGTATGGTTTAACAGGGGAGGAACGCAGGGACGAAAACTTTCAACGAATGGAAATGTTATGGTGAGGAAGATACAACAAAGAAAAAAGAAAGTCAATTCAAGTCGAAAAAGAAATTTTCCCCATCCATTTACGTATGACATAGCTCTACAAGATTCTATATATATCTATAATAATAATATGTCCATATATCTAATATATTTATATAAATAAGTGTAGCCTTCTTCCATTTTATGTCCTTTATGTAGGACGTATGAGTAATAGCGTCCTGTTCTGTCGTGCATACCCACGTGGAAAGAAAGCACATGGAAGGATACGGATTTAGTTAGATCCCTTGATCTAATGGTAAGTCCACTCTCCAGCCCAACCCAAACCACTCTTCCAAAGCAAAGGAAATAGAAAGAAATCGGATAAAGTGGATGAAATCCATTCTGATAGAATTCTATGTATGTCCAGACAGTAGTAGTGGTGCCCTTCCTCAAAGATTCAACTTTCCCCTACACCAAAGCAAACAGATCCGTCGTCCTTCCTCCTCCACAAAGGAAAAGTGCACTACAATTTTCCGCGACAGAGAAATGAGATGGACCTGACTTCACTTCCTAGTGGCACATTATATTATGAACTGCATTCGTCTATATCATTTTCCAAAACTATAAATCATCAGACGAGCATGGATGAGTTATGGCAATGAGAATCCAACTCTAATAGGCATGTTTGCCCCTCTGTCTAATCTAATGCACCCATATACACACTACCAGACAACTAAACATATCCTATAGAAAATGTACAAGTTCACTTTCAGCTTTTCTTCTCACATTTACAACTCACTTTCTCAGAGACAAAGGAAAACATTATTCCACTGTTCATACACTGTAGTTTCAACGATACACATCATCGCCAGCTCTGTCCCAAGGGATTTTCTTCTTTTCGTCCAACTCCGTTTCATTGAGACGTCATCTTTGTCCTCTTCATGACTGTATTTGGCTACTATTTACCAATAAATAACTCTAATTTTAATTTCCAGTCGATATTACTATCAACTGAGAGTTTATAATTCAGGATTCTGTCCTTTGTGATATAGCCGATTAGCAATTTAGACTTTGAAAATTAATCTGGATCATTGTTTTGAACTCAGATATTATTCAAATCCAATTATTCAATTAACTGTTGTAAATAGGAGTTCTGGTTCCGGTCGTCACTCGTCACAAAGATAGAACTGGAAATTAATCTCATCTACCTTATTAGCACATTAGTTGCTGGAAAAAACTCTTGAGATAACAAATTTTAATTACTCGTATCAAAGCCAGCAAAGAAACGTTATGATTCCACTATCAAACATTCTAGAAACTATATTTACTTGCAATTATAGATGAAAGTTGATTCTTAATCACCTGATAGCTATAGTGGCTATTGTAAGAGTGCTATTATTATATCAAAGAGTTCAAGAATCAATTTTCTACAAATTAAAGTCTCCGTGTGAGGAATTGAGAAGTATAGCTGAATTAATTGGTTTAAATTGCTCATTGGAATGGCGGGGCTAATCTTTTAATTACTTGTGAAGATATTCTAATAATATTTTGGAATCTGAGAGTGGCAGAAGGAAGTTGTACAAAGGCAAGATCAAAAGTTTGTGCTAATCAATTCCTCGTCGCTTTCGTATTCGAAAGATTCTCTTTAGTTTCGTGTAGCTGTGAATCAGAGTGCTCTTTGTACAAATCACATGACATCTATTCAGGTTGTAATTTCCGATTAGGACTTGAAAATCTTATTAAAATTGAAGAGGTGCACTGGGTGTACTTTTGAAAGAGAAAACAAAACGCCAATGCTCCCAAGAGTCTTATATAGCATTATTAACTAAGGAAGTATTAAGTATATTGTATGTGTCCCAAAGGTTATAGGAAAGAAGCTATGTGTAAGTCATGAATGTACATGAGATTTTATATTTATAGCTAGGGCTATTGCATTGCTTTACATTGAGAAAGTTAGGAGAGTCATTGAGTTAGATTGTGAAAAGGAGTCACTTATGCACTCGTGTGTGGAAGAGAGGAGTCTTGCTCCTATATTGACAATACGGAGACTTGTTCTGGAAATATATCGACTTCTGTCTAAGTATTAAGTATGTATCTATTTGCGTTAGTTTAGTTGGGTTTCCTGTGTCCCGACTCTCAGAACGGGGATTGAATTGAATTGAATTCTGTTCACTTTCTTTCTTAGTCTTCTTCATTCCTCTGATCTTTTCTTGTTCTCCTTCTTCTTTCACAGATATCTGTAGTCTGTTGCCCTGTACAGAAATAGCGTAGATTTATGTATTACCTTTAGTATTGTAGTGGGCATGGATTGTCAGAGTTTAGTTGCTGCATGTAAGCCTATCTTAGAAATACTTAGCTAGGATATCTAAGACTCTTTTCTTTCTATACTTAAATCACTGAGTGAGTGAGTGAGTGAGTTGAGGAGAGAAAGCTTAAATCTAAAGGCTTTTCATTTTCTCCCTTTACTTCCTTAGTTCACTTTCACTTCTGCTCTGGCATTCACCTTCTTTTCTCAAGACTTCTGCATCTCCCCCGCCCAATGCATTTCCTTCTCACTGATTTCTGTGAGAGAAAATGAAGAGGACTCACAACCTTTGAGTCCTAGTCTTTTCTTTTATTGTCAAATTAAAATTCGACAGCTCGCCGTATTAACAGCAGAGACGGCAGTGGGGGAACACATTCAAAACTCATTCATTTCACTCCATCCAATAAGACTCTGTCAATTGTCTCTGTCGTCTGTCGCCTTCTCAATTTTCACCATTTCTTCACGAAGCCCGATCTGATTCCTCCATCACATTTTCTCTTCTACTAATCCATATCTTTTCACTTATAGTGACACTTTCATTCCCTACATCTATCAACTATGGTTAAAGCAAGCAGGCAGATGAGAACACACTTTATACTACACAAATAGGCTACATTAAGGATAATACCTACTTAAATTGATAATGTTATCATATCTTGCCTTAGCTCACTAAACAGATAAAGAGACTGTGTTTTTGGCTGATAAAATGAACACTTTTTACTTATACACGCTACGCGCGTTCTTTCTCTGGGAAAATCTGAATTGAAAAATTCTGCAAGGCTTTGATTTGTTTTATTCAGTTTATGTCCCATAGCATTTACCTTACAACTATAAAATGTCATCTGCATATCCGATTCCTAGTAACAAATATTTGAAAATAAGGACTCTTTACTTGAGCTCTTTTAGAATTGCACCGTTTTTCTCGTTTTTCATGGGAGTCTTCCTTATGTAAAGAACCTATAATTTCAATGTTTTGTAAAATTGTTAATTTCTGGACAATTCCAACGGTTCTTTCGGAAAAATTTAGACATATGGAGGGTGATTTCAAAAATTATCACCCATTTAAATCATGTGTACATTAGGGAAAATACGAAATGACTAAAATAAGCGAAAATGACGAGCAGGAAATTCTCCGGATATAAGTAAAAAGCTAATAATTTCGATGTTTCAGGAAATTGGTAGTTTCTGGGCTATAGTGACCCATCTTTCTGTCGAACGTACATAAAAGACAACGCATTTAAAAAATTGTTTACCTACTAAAACCATTTGTAAAGGTAGAAAACTTTTGTGAGATTTAAAAACGTCGAAAAAAAGTGCAAAGCCTCGCCATTATTTCACTAATTGTCCCAGAAAGTCATGAAAACGTCGAAATCCGGGGGTAGTGGTAGCTTGGAACGATTCGTTCCAAGCTACTACTACCCCCGGATTTCCAAATTTTAAAATCAAACAAGCTTTCAGAAAATGGGCTCAAAGGTGGGTATCGGAAATGAAAATTAATGAGCAACTAGAGACGGACAGTTGAAAAGTGCATGCAGAAACAATCCCGAAACGGAGGCACAGGAGGAAATAGAGACAGCCATTCCAAAGACTGTCCTAAGCTACATCAGTGAAAGTTTTTTGTCCTGATAAAATCAAGTCAAGTCCACCAAAATATCAACAAAACAAAAATTCATGATTTTCAAAAAATGTATCCTGCCACTTAATATTTTCCAATTTCTACCCACCGGATATTTGCATTGCAATAACAAGCGTCGACCCATGCTAGGAATATCCCTGGCTATTGTTACATCAGTTTTTATCAAAATATAGAACTCCTTAGAATTTCATCGTTTTTCTAGTTTTTCATGGTAGTTTCATGGTTTCATGGTTTTTCCCTATGTCAAAATCTCATAATTTCAATGTTTTGTAAAACTGCTAATTTCTGGACAATTACAACGGTTCTTTCGG